>JANHGN010012019.1:58040-87609 GCA_024605025.1 Megaceryle maxima
GGTTTTTTTTTTTTTTTTTTTTTTCCCCTCCAGCATTAAATATTTACCCCTTGTTCAACTGAGAGCACCATTTGGGCATGTTGGAACTCATATCAGACTTCTAAAGTGCCGTTGGTGAAACAGCTCTGGCACTAAAACAGAATGACTTGCATCTGTTTGTGGCTATCTATGGTCTTTTAATTTTCTGGCTAACATATTCCATGGGAGAGAGCTGGTCTGCCTGAAGCAAGGTTAAAAATTATTAGATGTTTTAAACAGCAGGTTCCAAAAAGGAGAAAGAAATAGAAATGCACTGTTATGACCTTAGCTTCTCAGCTCATATTCTGGATACATCAGATTGCACTGGTAGTGCCCTGGTCTAACTCAGCATGCATTTAATGAAATGCCATGTAAATTATTCAAGGTTGATTTTAATTAAAGCCAGACCTCTGACAAGGCAGAAGTCGTTTGTATTGTGTTAGCTGGATGGAAGGTACTTGTGAACGCAGTGCTGTGTTTTTGTGCAATACCTCTTAGTCCAACTCAGCCCCCATCTGCATCATCTTGGGAGG
The DNA here is from genome assembly GCA_024605025.1 of Megaceryle maxima. Classification (NCBI taxonomy): domain Eukaryota; kingdom Metazoa; phylum Chordata; class Aves; order Coraciiformes; family Cerylidae; genus Megaceryle; species Megaceryle maxima. Next base: position 58,592 of record JANHGN010012019.1, read on the forward strand.
AGAAAATGTGATAACAGTCATGTTACATTTGCTCCTAAGCTCAGTCATATTCCTTCTGAAGTCAATAGGAGCTCTGTCTCTGTTTTCAGCATCCTGGTGTTTGTGGCTTTCTGGCTTCCCTATAATGCCTGCTGTTGGCTGGCTGGAGCCTGTTGCTCTCCCTCTGCAACTGCTGCTCCATATATTTTTATTACTGTTTTTATTTCCTCAATGCTTATTTCCCTAATAGTGCCTCTGTTCTCTAGATAGAGTTTCTGTGGGAGCAGACAGACCTAATGCCTTCATTCTGCAAGGGAATACTGGGAGGAAAGGAACTTGTGTCTCACTGCTGATGGCATCTATATTTGCAACAGCATTGATGGATCTCTGCATATTAACATCTGTTTCTCCACCAGAGGATATTCTGGAGTTTGTTTCCTAATGGTTTGCTTTGGCTTACTTAATGCCAGGATCAATGTTAATTACCAGAAAATCAGGACTTTGGTCTTGGAAGTAGTAACAGCTCTGAATCCTCTTGACAATACTTTACTCCCCAGTGGATTCAGTCATGTCTTAAAGTTGACAGAGGTAAAAAAATCACAGGTCATCTATGCAGGGATCTCTTGCAGTGGTCGCTGGTGTAGGCACCTGTATAACTCTTTGGATCTCTGTGAAGTTTCCAAAGCAGCTACAGGAATGGGAAGAGGATTGGGACCGTGGCTGTTGCACTGCACTGAGAACTGAACATCTTGCCCCGCTGCTGACATTTGCTGGATGACTGTCCCCCTTTTAAAGACAGTAGGAACTTATCCTTACTGTGATCTGACAGAATCAATCACTGTGTTTGAAGGAGTAATATATATGTTTATATAAAATGGAGAAAAGTATTTCAGTTCAAAGCTTAACATAAATAATACATTAGGTTTCCTGCCTAGGCTGTGGTTTACCATCGTGCTGAGACACGAATGTAAGAGGTGGGAAAAAGCTTATTATACAGAGCTCAGTAAGCTTCCATCTTGTTACTTATACATAAACTGCGGGTAGGTTGCTCGTCTATTCACATTATGAGGTGATTAGCATGTTGTTTAACATCAATTATGCATGTTCCATGTTTACAGACATGTTAAATTATGCAAGCTGTAGTCTTTAGACTTATTTAATTTGTTAAGAGGGGAAAAAAAACCACAACCACCACCAGTAAAACAAACCTTTTAGTCCTATGGCTTTCCCTCCCTTTCCTGTCTGCAAGCAGGTTTTTACAGTCTGGGTGATGTAAGTAAATGAGATGCTCCCCCATTTCTTTCTGCTATTGCACTCCTCTCTGGGATGTGTGGCCCGGCTGCTGGCCTGGCACATGGGCTGGTGGCACTCAAGGTGACTGACTGGAGCAAGAGCAGGTGTCTGGAAAACATGTCTTGTAGCAAAATAAAGGCACTTTGGCTACAAAGTTGTTTCTCTACTTTTCTTTATGCTTGAGTGTTGACTTAAAATTGATGAGTGTAGGTGGATCCAGCAACGCTCCACCAAGAGCACTTGATGTGAGTACCAAGCACAGACTGGATCTTGTCCTCTCTAGGGCAAGTAAATACAGTGTTTTGAAGCATGGAATACTTGTACTTGCACTTGAACACCATGCTGTATTTAATGATCTGGCCTCAGTATTGGAGGAGACCTTTCTACAAGCACTCATGAAAGAGTGTCAAGAGGTGGTGTGTTCATGGACACTTTAACCTTACTGCGCTTAGATCTGGCAAAGCAAGAACCTGAGCTGTCCTTGAAGGACGTAGACTCTTTCAAGCTGCTGTGTGTGTTTCCCTGATGATTAAGCGAGGTTTGCTGGTAATCCTGAGCAGTGTTTTATCTACTGGGGGAGGAATGCTCACTTCATAGAAAAATACACTCCCACAAGGAGTATTTTTGCTTTTCAGCTGTTTGCTCTAACCAAGAGTCTTCTGACTTTTGGAAATACAAGTTTGGAGAGAAATTGGGGTAAATGCAGTGTTTGGAGGAATCTGTTCTCCATGGCTTCACGTAGCCATGAAGCGCAAAATGCTTCCCTTCAGAAATTTAAGACCTGCAGTAGAAATCATAGGCTACAGCTATGCTGTGCTATAAGAAAAGAGCAGGAGGGCCCAAGGTATGCTGAAGGTCACAGGTCCCCCCAGTAGTGAGAGCTTAATGAGGTGAAATTCTCAGCTGAGGACCTAAGAAGAGAAACACAGCCCCAGATACGAAAAATCACCAAAAGGCAGAAAAAGACACAAAATCTGGAGATGTTTTTTAACCTTAACATGCATGCAGAATGAGGGATCTGGGAGGGCAGTGGATGCATCCAGCTCCATGTTGATGGGGTGATCATGCACAATGCTTCTGTGAAAGAACAGCCTTACATACCCTCTCTTTAAACTCTAGCCAAAAAGGTGATGAGTACAGTGCTGTGAACATGTAATGTGACAGGTTACCAGCACACAACACTGCCTGCTAGGACCAGAGGTTTGAGCAAAAGACATCTGGCTGCTGCTCTCTTCATCTAACCTAAGCACACAAGGCTGTCCCAGGAGCATTACAATAAGATGCACCCTGTGCTTATTGCAATAATGAAGCAGCCCTTGAATCTAGATCTTGCTCCTGAAGCTTTAAATAACTAGGGAGTTGATGTCCCTGTGTGGGCAGCAGGATGTGGAAGGGCTGGTTTCAGAGCCTGCCAGCCAGGGCACAGCCAGCCACAGCGGCACGTTGTAAATACAGGACTCTTTGTTGGTGTTATGGATATATGGACATCAATGGTTGGTTGGTTGTTTTTAAGGGGTAGAGGATCCATTTTATTCAGGACCAAACCCAGTTAGGACTGACTTTTATTTAATTGTATAAGATGCATCTTCCCAAGGTACTAATGATAAGCAGGAGGGCTGGGCAGTTCAATAAGATTCCTCACTCAATATTTTGAGGTTACGTGTTATTGGCAAACAGATAAAGAGGAGTGTGATGCTAACAATTTGCTTTACTATCAGCATAAAATCAAGAATAGTCATGGGACAAAAAATGGATCTTAATACACACAAAGAGCTCATAATCCCCAAAATACGTGTGTAACACTAGGTAGAGATGTTATGTTGCAGGCTGTGATTCAGTAAGAAGCCAAGATGTCCAACATAATTTATCACGGTCACAGATATTAAACCGGGAGCAGGATCAGCAGCGAAGCAGATTCAGAATCTCATTTTACAGCATTGTCACGGCAGCTCCTGACAGGCTGCGTGTACATGCTGTGCAGTCGGCAAACATACATCTGTCTGGCTAACAGCGATACAGAGATACACGTACAGAACATGCACACACCTCTCCCAGAAACAGATGGGAAGGCTCATAAAGTAAGTTTATGGAAAGGCGAGATTAAGCTGGAAAGACAACAAAATGCTCCAGGAGCTTAAATGAGAAATGTATGTTGGCAATGGGGCAGTGCTTAGGAAGTAGAGAAAAATCAATTATTGTTTACCTGCAGCAGAGGATATGGATCATTTAGCAAGGGCTTTTAGAAAATATCCCAAGAATAGTAGCATCACTTCAAAGAACCTCAAAGAAGCCAGTTTTTTTGTGAGTTACAGTTCCCAGTGACATATCACCACCCACCGTATTGTACAGAGTAAGTCTGTTGAACCAAATTAGAGATGGATTAGAATATATCAGAGCTTATTTTACCCAGTTAATAATGAGGCAACTCTCAGGACCTAGAGATCTAAAAGTCTGGTACTTGTACTGTATCCATTGTATTTTGCAAATGATTTTAAATATGAAATAGCTTTTTGTGGGGAAAAAGTCTTATTTTATGAGAGCTATATCTTTCAGACCCACTTCTGTGACATCTATAAGATTCAAGGCAATTATTGGTAATTCCACTGGATTGAGCAGAGTTTGGAGTTTTGCTGATGTATATTTATTTTTCAAAGAGGGTTCAGATGATTCCGAGGCAGCGATCTATGGCTGCAACTATCACTGTCCTGCGCGACCTCCCTGGAGATGGCTTTCGTAGCAGCTCTTTACCTTTGATTGTGTTTATGCTAACTTGAATCTCCTCTGTTACAACTGGATTGTGAGGGTTTCAGGAAGCTTAATACCCTGTATTACTCTGCTGGGTCTCTGTTATTCAACACCACCTTGACTGTTGCCACTGTAGAAGCAAATGGGAGCAGTAACGATTCAAAATTATTTTTGTGAATTACATGTATAGATACATATCTGGTTGTGTGTGCAAGCCAAATCATTGAAGGACAAGAAATGCTAGGGACTTTCAAACTGCTCTGAGAAAAGTACATCTTAAATTTGGGTTGTTTGTGAAGTAAAGAAGAAAAAAAAAAGTCTGGTGTATGGATTTGATAAGCAGCAAAATTTCTTTATTTTGTCTGTATTTCCTTGACTATGCTTGTTTAGAAATTTGTATCTAAAGAACTGAAAATATCAGCAGTGGCTCAGCCTCTGCTTAATAGTAAACTGAATACCAGAGCTCTGCTCTCAGTTTGCTCCCTGAGAGCATCACGCTGCTCTCTAGTCCTTTTTATTCTTTACTTCTACCTAAGCTGACGAAAGTCACTTCTTTTTCTCCAGTCTCTTTTCATGCATTTGCTTTTGACCAGAGCACTGCAGGCCTGAATCCAAGTCACTCTCTTCAGTGACTTGTCAGTCCCTGTATGTTCTTGTACCACTACATTTTTATCAAACAATACTATAGATGCTAGTTACGTGTATTCTTGCAGGGCTGGGCTATTTATAACGTGAGAAGTAATGTTTTGCTAGCAACAAATATCTAGATGCACCTGGAGAAGGAGCACTTCCAGGCCAGGTTTTATCTGATCCAGGTTACAAATTAAGATCTTATAAATTGCCTTTGACTAATCTGTAGTCTTTGATTACAGGACTGTGAGCTGTTCAAGGACTTTTCAGCAAATATTGTAGAATTTAATGAAAAGTGTCAGTAATGGCATTGGATCTATGGCTGAGAATCATGACAATGTCAACAAGAATGAATGAAATCTTTTGCTCATTTCTTCAAAACTCAACTAGATCTTTGTTTAAAGCTGTGTGTTGTAGTGTTATTTTGTGAGCTTTTCCAAGCGTGTAAGTGTGGTATCCTTCAGGAGAGGATTTGCAAGAGTATGGGATCACTGTAGTAATGATCAACTATGTAACACAGCTGCTGGCTCCTGTTTACCCTTACCTAATTCAGTGTAAAATGCACTTTCTACTGCTGATCAGTTCTATTTAACCTTTCCTATATATCACACAATGTTTCAAATTAGGAGCAGTATAATAGACTAGCGAGAAGTTCTCTAGACTAAGGATGAGCAAAGATCCCTCTGGGGACTCATCTCTACAACTGCCTTTTGTCTTTGGCTCTGAAGTGCAAGCACTACTGCTTTCTAAAACCTCATGTAAATGGGATTCAGGAAATTTTAGAGAGGTTATTTCTGCTTATGGCTCAGAAGAAATTCTGTCTCTATGTGTGTTGCATCTTGAGCTGAGAAAGAGGCATCTGGTTTCTGAGCCTGTGTGTGTTCACTGTGCAGCATTCAGAGGCTCATGGAAAATGGCCCCCTGCTATTGTTTTGTTTTGGTTTTTTTTGTTCAGTTTACATTGGTCATAGTGACTCTATAGTTACACTGGTGGGACATGAAAACAGTTCCTGTGTTGGGTAGGATTCAGCAGAAGCAGATACATTCCTGTGTCCAGCCCATGAGCATCACTCGTATATGTGTCTGCTGTTCCAGTAAGAAGCAAGACTTCATTTTTTGTGTGTACCCCAAAACACGTGACTCCTTTGTAAAAAGCATATAAAAATCTAAGTTTCCAACAAAAAATTAACAACAAAACTAAGCAGTAAGCCAGGTCCAGTCTGCTCCTGATAAAAAATACAGGAGTTGATCTACAAATACAACATTGCCAGGTTTCTCCTTTGAGAGCAAAATACACCATTGAGTTCCTATTTTAGAGCTTTCCCCCATTTCCTCTGTTCTTTTTCTAGGTAATTGCCATCTGTAGCATACAGCAGTGTACTTTGCCTCCCAGTGGATTCTCCTTAGGCGAGACAAACTTTAACTATCTTATTTTTGAGTCACATACACCGTGTGGTCTCACTCCCTGCTGTAAAATGTCTCCTAGCTCAGCTTTGCATGTCAATGTTTCCATGCTGTTCTCAGATGTCCTTGGGATCTGCTGCTGCCTTCTAAAGACAGTGTAAGAAAGGAAAACCATGCCTTGCATGTGAAGTCTGTTTTGTTCTTTTTGTTTGTGCTGCTGACACTCTTCTTTTATTCTTGGGATCTTGTGTGGGCACTTGATAAGTATGCGTGAAATATACCTGTTGTGATCCCATCAGACCTGCTCAGGTTTCGTTCCACACCAGTAACTGAATCCCTCACCCAGGGAGCTGCATGTGTCACTGTGACAGACCAGTTTTATACTGCTGTAAAACCACGTGAATTATGCTAGAATAAACTAAGATAGTGTGTTAGTGAACCTGACCTTTGAGGTTTGGGGTCCTGAGGAAACAGCAACTGAACTCACATCAGTATCTCAGTAGTCATCGCAATTTTCCATCCCTTTTTTCTCTGAAATTTTGAAAAATGAAGCCTATAGAAGAAACAAACAAACTGACTGCTTTGGTATTAGAGTCATCAATCATGGTCGGGCATTATTGCCAAAGGAGAACTGGGCTGGAAAAATATGCTTGTCACTATTCAATCATTACATCCATTAGATACTGGTTGGCACTGATACATATTAAATAAAGGAGTATGAGTTGTAGCTGCTCCAGTTTTCTCTGTGTGGAACACCCAATACAGTGATAACAGGCTGAAAATGCTCTCAGCAGCTCATTTATTTATGTGTATGTGGAAAGGGGGATTGGCAGCTGGACAGACTTTAGCACTGTAAAGAAGAAATTTGGTCGTGTGCCAGGAGATCTATAGTCACAATCAACAACTTTTAAAGGATTCAGCTCAGGAAGAGTGAAGGAGTGGAGGTAGGGCCTGCTGAAGCATTTGCAAAGTGACACGAGCAGTATTTTTTTTCTATTAGAGCAAGAAACAACGATGAATCCTGTTGCCTGGAAGTCAATTGGAGGCTTAGGAACTTGTAGAAGGATGTTAATAGCTATTGATAAAGCTCGATAGGAATTACAGCTGCAGATTTGAGCTTGAAGGGAAGAGTGTCACAGGTGTGGTGGGAGCCAGGATTGGATTGGTATAAGCAAGAAAAAAAATCAAGTTAATGGGCTCATATCTCTCTTGCTTTTAAACTTATGCAGCAGTGGGAGCAAACACTGTCAGCACTTGCTGTTATATGATGGTAAAGAACAGCATGCAGGGGCCAGCGGTGACAGGAGGAAGTCTTCAAGGGAAATTGCATGCAGCTAGGGTGTGACTTGATTTCCCATCAGCAGAGCTGGTTTTATAATACGGTGGCTGCTCCAAGCAAATGTATTTCTGGCATCTGCATTGTAGCTATTTTAGAAATAGAAATACAAACATAGGAGTCTGCAATTGCCAACAGAATTGCCTCCCTTCCAGGGAACATAGCTCTCACTTTGGATAGATATAGCAAAGGTGACCTGCCTGCTTCTCGGCATGATGCAAGTCTTAAGAAGTACAGCAGTGCCTTCCAAAAGCTTTCCATGGCTTTGCGCTCCCATCTCCCTTACAGGCCACAGGTCTCTCACTGTGTTGTGTCTCAGACCTGCCAGGGGCTGAAGAAATCAAAGTGGCGATGGGATCCTGCACAACAAAACCAGAGTGTCCCCGGGCAGAGCCAGGCACTATACATCTTAAAGTGAGGCTTTTCTATTGACAGCAGCAATGTCTCCATCTCTCAGCATGACATGCCAGAGGATCACTAGGCAACTCTCTCATTACCTGGGTCTCTCTTTCACTGTGCGGAGCTCTTCAGTGCTCAGGATCGCAGTCTGATTTCAGCAGAATCTCCATCTAGATTGGCACGGTTGCATTCTAACCAATAATGCATTGAGTGTCAGTTGTGCCATGAATTTACCGTGCAGCAGTTCTGCATGCCACGCTTTGTCACTGCAAACTTTGATTTATCTGTGAAGGCTGTGTTCTGTAGCTCAGCAATGTCTGTGCTTCTTCCACGCTCACTTTGTTGCTGGACCTTAGCGTAGCTCTTTCTTAACTAGTTTTCATGGTTTATGGAACATTAACCTTAATTTTTCATAACCTAAAATGTACATATATCAGGTGATAACACTGTTATCTAGTAACACCATTGTCCCTCTGATGCTCCCACTGACCAGCAGGAGCATCAGGTCCTCCATTAATCATGCATCCTATATAAGATCAATGTAGCTCTTCACATAAAATCATGTTTTAATATTAAAAAAAAAAATAAAGGTTTCACAATGCACAGTTCTCTGTTTAAAATAGTTTATAGTATGGCTTTTATTTTTCTTCTCTCTGCTTTCTGTTCCATAGTGCTGAAGCTTTGCAAACACATACAGAACTGGTTTACTTTGTCAAAATGGAAGTTTGGAAATGCTTCTGAAGACATTCAGCCTTTCTGGGGACAATTTTATTCCCCACAAGTGTGTTTTGTCTGTGCTTCCTGATAGCTGGATGTCAGGGAGGCCTGTTCCTAAACTAGATAGTAGGACAGTATTTCCCCATTGCAAGTCTGTCAAAGTGATAGTGGATGTGTTACCTTCTATTGTTCACCACCCTTGTGTTTGGCCATTAGCAGTGATAGAGCCGCATGTGTTGTGAACATGACTGGATGGGGTCAAGGATGCTGTTACTTTGTTCTCATTTTTGCCCTGAAGACCCTCATAAAGCTAGGTATGATGGGGTCTTTGATCTCTGAAAAACATCTTGAGGTCTCAAGATGAAAATTTCTCTAGCACGCTTTACTGCTGTCTCCCTTATTTTCCCCATTTTTAGAAATCTTTCATCATCTGAAAAGTAGATTTTGATATATTCTATGGTGGGTTGTCTTTGGCCAGCTGCCCATTCAGATCTTCTCTCACTCCCCCTCAGCAGGATGACACAGGGGAGAAAATAAAATTAAAAAGCATGTGGGTCAAGACAAAAGACAGTTACCATTGTGGATCAAACAAACTCAACTTGGAGAAAATTAATTTATTGCCACTTACAGTAGGTTTGGAGAGTGGAAAACCAATAAAAGAATACCTTCCCCCTATCCCTCCCTTTTCCCAGGCTCTGCTTCACTTCTTTATTCCCAGTTCCTCTGCTTCCCCCCAGCAGCACTGGGAGATGGACTGGGGGCTGTGGTCAGTCCCTAACAGTTCCTTTCCACTGCCCTTTCCTCCTCTGTAGACTTCTTTGGCACTTGTGTGATGAATTAGGGTTGGAGATTTGTCCTCTGAATGCACTAATCCTGGCAGCTGCCTAAAGGGACCCTGGTGCTAGTATGGGGAAGTGATGGGGTCTGTGGAGGTGGTGAAGGAGCAAGAGCCTTCTCCCAGAGCTGCTGCACAGACATCACTGCTGTGGCTGCAGTGGGGAGACTGAGGATGTGTCTCATGAGTGCCCATGACGTGGTTAACCAGTGCCAAGAGAAGCTCCTGTCTGTTTATTCCTTTCTGTGACAGACCCTGAAATGACCCTGGAGAATTGGCACCCAGGTGCTCTGGAAGTGATGGAAGTGCTCAAATGGGTGGTGGTTGCCAGCTTTTGGGGAGGAGGCTTTGGATCAGGCTGTTTAACAACACCTAAGGGATCTTTGGATTCTGCAGAAACAACTTCCATCTGCACTGGGCACCAGGCACTGTTTGGAAGTGACAGCTGGAAAAAAGTGCAGAGTCCGAGTGCGTAAAGTACTTGGGCCCCTGGGAACCCATTTCATATTTACTTCCAGTTCTGTTTCAGGATGTACAGCACAGATTTCTTATGTTGTCCTCAGGATCATAGAGAGAGTCTGTACACTCTAATTCAAGACAGTCCAGGCTGATTTGTCAAAGTCTCTTCCCTGCAGCGCTGGGACGTGTGCGGTCGGTTGTTATTCTCAAGCTGTCAGATGCTGCAGCCTCCCAACGCTGCCTGCGCAAAGTGTTGGAAATGACAGGCACGGGGTCTTGAGCTGTCAATAACTGCTCAGCGTCCTATGGCAGTTCTTTGACATGCTTGAGTCGTGGCTGTACTTGAGGTAAACCCCATTCTGCCCGTAGTGGGGATTGTGATCCATTAAGCTTGAGTGACTTGGATCATCAGCAAGGTGTCAACTGAGTGAAGGGATTCAGGTAAACACTGGGTTTGCACAAGGGCTTTGGTCTCTCCTGTGTACAAAGGAATTCTTCCCCTGCACAAAGCGAGGGAGAAGGAGCATTTACAAGAAATACAGGACATGTGTCCTCACAGACTTGGTAAAATGTCTATTTATTCCCATCCAAGCTGAGGTTGGGCCAAATGTTGACCCACAGAGATATCCTGATGATTTCTTTACTGTTGGGAAAAGCTCTTGTGCCAAAATACAGTTGTATAAGCATGATTCCTGAGGTGTGCTGCTGGTGGTTAAAGGAATAATGCTTCTCTTAAAGTTAGTTACAAATGCCAGTACACAGAGCTGAGGCTACCTAATACCTCTGTTAGGACTTTCTCCAAATGTGAATTATCTTCAGTGAACGATGCCTCAGGCTGGCATGGTTAGAAAAATTCAGGCCAAGCAGCAATTTCAAAGATATGATCTATAGAATAATCTTTAAGGGCAGGGACTATGGGGGTTTTAATTTGAAATAAATAAATAAATAAATGCAGGCATCTGGTCTAAGTGGCATTTGAAGGCAGGCTTGGGCAGGCTTGTACGCTGCCTCCTCCTTCTATTTTATTTATTTTATTTTTTTTTTTGACATATATGAGCAAGTTTTGACTCTCAGGAAAAATGGTTTCTTCTGGTAACTTTTATGACCTCCTGGTTTCTGGACCAGAGCAACTGTGCATGGGAGGAGAGAGCTGCTGCTCTGTGTCTAGGCTTTAACTGGTGCTGCTCTCCCAGCAGGATGCAGAGCTGCAAGTGGGCGCTGGTTGTCCAAGCGTGGCTGTCACGCTTCAAGGATTAATCTGCTATTTGGCCATCTCTTTTTAGAGATTTATAGTTAATTAAGAATTAGCTTTATAATCTAATCTTACCTTTTATTATAATTCAGGCTAATGAGCTTTACTTCATCTTTCGTGTGCTGAGGCCAGGACTTTGAAAATGGGTTCCAGCTTTGACTGAAAGATGCAGCTGAATTCACCACATCCCTCTCAATTATGCTCATGAATAATTTGCTTATGATATTTGAGAATGCTTGCGGGGTATAAGAAATTCGTCTGGGTCTGGCTTCCCTGAAGAATATTCTCCTTTTCCTGAAATACATCAGCTCACACTGGATGTGTACTGTCGGTCTCCTTGTTGTTATATCCCTGCTGGAACATTTCCGGTGGCGAAGCAGAAGCAGAAATGTGCTACAAAACTGCATATCTTGAATTGCGTGCTGATGAAATGGACATTTTAGTGAACTGCCCAAAGTCTGGAAATGATTCATGCTGACGATTTGGGAAATACTTTCAAATAATGAATAAATTTGCAGGAATCTGAGATGGCTCATGAAAGATTAATGATAGTAGAGAAGACCTTATTTTTTTCCCTCCCCTTAAGTTTTCAGGTCTCTGGTTTGTAATTCTCATGCTTTTGAAGTGACTGCATCAATGCTGATTCATTCCAGACAAGAATTAGGCTCAGAATAATTTCAGGGACTACATTCTACTTAAGGGTATGAAATGTGAGGCAAACTATCCTTTTTTTCTCCATGAAAATGTTATTTAACTTCTGATTTCCAATTTTTGCTTCTGTTTTAATTTACCGCCACATTTTCTTTGTAGTAGTTAATTAAGGCTGTGGTATTACTAGAAGTTATTTCCTTCTCATAATTAGAATATGATGATCATTTTATTAGCCTGTTTTATTATGGTCAGTATTCATTTCAGTGCTTACTCATAGCTCTTCCTATGTGCTTATAAATTTGCCACTTGTTTAGAAACACTTGCCTTGGCATTGGCATTTGTTTTCCCCCAGTGTACAACACAATCACCTTTGCTCTGGATTATATTTGGCTTATCAATAGAGAAATCTGATTTTTTAGGACAATAACCCTCCTAGCTAAAAATAACCAGAAATTATATCTCCTTAACACTGGCATCTGTGGAAAATGTAGCTGTGGATACATGATGCTGTGTGTCATACAAAATACTTGATGGTCCTGTTGCACGGTTTGAGATAGGCTGGGGGAAACAGGATCTGTAGAGAGATGTTTTGTAAAGTATTCTAAAGGAATCACAGCCAGAAGGGTCTGATGGTCCCTGGAGAGAAGGGCAGTCCTAAGTAAGCTGTAGGAAGGCGGTAACTAGAGCTGAGAGCTGAGCTGTGGTGCCAGGGTCTTGGAATCCAGTAGAAAAATCTAAAGCATTAAAGAGTCAGCTGAACGTGCCCTGACAGACTCAGGTGCCAGGGCAGGGGCTCAGGGTGGCAACACTCAGGGGTAAGTACTGGATGAATCTGACTGTTGATGAAGATGATGCTGGGGGTGAATCTTGCTGGCATTTGGAATCTGAGCTGCCTGTGACTGCACAGTCAGTAGAGGGCCTTGTTGATCGAATGGTGGGATTTCTAAGTCAGAGTGAAGTTCTCCTTGGCACAGTTTGTTTCATTATCCATAATGACAGGCTGGGCTGCTGTGCATTTCCAGCTATTCTTTTTTTTTTTACCCTGAGCCATGTCTGAAAGGATTGGTGCAGTTTGGCTGGTAACTGTGGAGCAGAAAGAAAATGGTTTCTTAAAAATAGCTGAGCCTACACGAGGGAGCTCATTATTTTTCCTGTACTGAAAGATACTTCATTCACCAAGACAGGCTTCCATCAAAAAAACCATCAATGCAGACTGCCATCGTCTGTCAGAATACGTTGTGCTCTTCTCCATAATTAAAATACAGTATGGCCTATATATCGTTACCTTCTTGGCAACGTGTTCCCCGCTGCTTGGCTTATGCAGTCTTGCTCAATACAGGGCCAAATGCTAAGAGCGAATTCTCAATGAGCTGCCCTGACATTGATAAGCAAGGGGATTATAATTCCTCAGTAAAGGTAAAAGTGTCTTTGAGCTGTTACAGGGGAACCACAAATATATCAATTCTTGCATCATAAACCACTCATTCCCACTTTACATGGCACTGCAGAGGGTAAACTTAAATGCATGTAACTTATCATTACTTGTGTTTCTGTGCTGTTTGAGGCAACGCAGTTTATTTGCCGTTCGATTTCCTTGGCTTTACTAGTCACCAAGGGATGTGGCATTCTCTGAAACCAGATGGAATGTGTGTGAACTGCCGGACTAACCTCCTAAGCAGATTTAATGGATGACAAATATTGAGCAGGAGTGAAAAATGCTGCTCCATTGTGGTAGACAAAACCTTAACAGATCTTATAGTCATCTGTGATCTCCTAGCTTCTGTTATCTGACTATGCAATTTAGCTTTTAACATCCCAGAGATGAAATTGTCCTCAGCACAAATGAGAGGATGCCCATTACATTAAAATACTCAGCATGGTGTGGATCGTTTCTGCCACATTTATTTCTCTAGCGATCAGAAAGTCAGTGCCAAAAGAGAAAATGTTCCCATTCCACTCTTTTTTTTTTTTTTTTTTTTTAAGAGTAGAATTAATCTGTTTGTTCCTTTTATAAGCAGATAATGGAGCTAATAAGGATAGAAATCAAGTTTTTCTAGAAACAGCTAACTGGGTTGAATATAATTTATTTGCTGTATAGCAGGAGTACATTTTTTTCACATACATGTATCCTGAAAATTGTTATTGCTGCAAAGTTCTTACAATTAAACTTTGAAATTAAACATTTTTAAATGACATAGCTGTAGAAAGGACTAACTGGATGTGCACTGAGAATAAGCTTAAAGCATCAGTAGACTCTTCTAAAATGTTTGTTAAAGCACAAATAGAGAAAGGAAAAAATAGAAAATGATGAAGCATATGGTTTATATTTTGGAAACATGAAGCTCACAGAATTAATCTCTAAGTGCAGTAGAATTGGAGGGTAACACTAGCAAAAGTAAGTTCTGCTGTTCAAAGTGGGAAGATTGTTCCTGATAATGAATGTAGTGACATTGATTGAATTGAATGTAGTGACATGATAATGACAGTGGTGAAGTTCACCCTGTGTTGACTATCTGGCATGTTCATTAGCTGGTCTCTGCAAATGCCATTCAGATCTGATTAACTGTCCCTTTTTCAGCATCATTTTTTGATCCCATTGTGCTTACATGGACTGCAGCTATGTTTACATTTCTAAAATACTATATTGTTGGTGCAAGAGCTGTATGTTGTGTACTTATCCGCTCAGCTCCCTTTTCTGACACTCAAGAGTGGCAAGAATTTAATAGGAAATCAGGGCATATGTTTTTTTTCCACTAAAGTGTTCCCCAGAGAGTCTTTTCTAAAATGGGAATCTACCATCCAGCTCTCATTTTTCAACTACCCGTGTAGCTGCACTTATCTTTTGTAAGATGCAGATTTCCTCCAGGGTAGCACTCCCTGTTTTCATGCTGGGTAAACAGCCCAGATGTCTGTCCCAGAGATTTGCACTGGAACAGCTATATCAAGATTTGGCCGTTAATGAAACTAGTCCTGAGAGCAGATGATCCCTCATTTCTACCAGCGAATCTGTAAGATCCTGTTGGCAGGGGCTGAGTAAGTGATGTATCCGGCCAGGTCTGCCTTGCAGACTGTACCACTGGGGGCATCTGGTAAGAAAAGAGATGCAAGGACGTCATCGTGTTGTGAGCCTTGGGAAAGACTGTTTGCATCTGTTTCAGAAATAGGCTTCCAAATGCCTCCTTTCTTAAAATGGTAATCTGCGTCATATACTCCATGGGCCCTCTGCAAAACACTGATTACTGTAGGCATGCGTGAGCCCCAGGTTGATGAGATGTGATCCCAGGAACACGGGGGGAGGTATGTCTGGCTGTGATAGCAAATGACAAGAGTTTGGCAGAAAGAGCTGACTATCATTATCTTTCTTTTTTTTTTTTTCTCTCCCCTTCATGCCAGTGAGATTGTCCTCCATACCTTTGGAGGGTATGGAGCTTAAAATGAGACCTTTTTCTCCCAGAGCTCCCTTTTCAGATGCAAGTGGAAAAAGCCACACTTTTACTTATTTATTTTTATTATTTTATTTTATTTTAGCAGAGAAAAGGAAAATATGTTATTTTTCTTTGCACATAGGTTGCGCTGCCTTCCTTGCACCTTCCCCTCACTCTGAGTTATTACAGAAAGTGGTATCTTGTAGTGTGAATAATGCTGTGCTCCTGCCAACCGCCTCAGAACACATTGGCTATAGATCTCATAAATGTCAGAGGTATATAAGGAAGGTAATTGTGGATAGTTCAAATCTGAAAAACAAAGGGTCTGAAGTGCAAAATTTGGCTGAGCTGCTGTTGATCCTGAACTTTTATAGACTTCTGAGATATGACTGTTCTTGAAAAGCAAATTGCAATTACAATTTAGCACTGATTTATTGTAAAGCAGCTTAACGAGGAAGTTTCACCAAATGCTTTGTGGGCTGTTACTGAAATGCAGCATTAAATCTTCCAGGGACTGTTAGCACCCCCCACACTGATGCAGGTCTCTTATCAGCAGTTACTCTCTTACCCAAGAGAAACTGTAGGCAGAAAGCACTTGGAAGTTCTGAAGAAATGGTAGGACTGTACTGAGCAAACACTAGATACTCCTGCTACTTCTCTTGAGAGAAGAAGCTCGCCCAGTTAGACGATTAAATATTTCTACTTTTCTCTGTGTTTATAAACTAATGATTGCAGCTTGTCACTTGAGGTCTGGGAAGGGGCATAGTGAATATCTTGGCTATCTTGGGCAATACATGCTGTTCTTCTCTAATATGATCATCCAAACCCTTCTCAGTGTGTAAGTGCTTCAGTACATTTCTGATCCTTCTCTGGAGGAAAGTCCAGAGAAGCCCCCCTAGAGTCCCCTAATCCTTTAGTGAAAAGAAAATCTCAGCTTTTGTTTGTTTTCTTTCCTTATCCTGTCTCTAAAGTTGTCTCAGCACCTGACTCCTAGTTAGCCAGTTTTTAACTTCTTGCTCAAGGCATCGGTGATTTTCTGGTTTGCATTTATCATCTTTCAGGCTGCAGTTCTCCCTTCTTCTACAGCTGTAACTTTACCAAGCCTCTGATTACCTGTAGCCAGTAACCTGCTGCTGAAGTTCTTTCTCAGACTCTAAATCGGTGCTGCTTTTCTCATTTTCTCCCTATGATCAACCACAGGCATTTAAACAGCAGAGCCATGACCTTTTTCCTGTCCTGTCAGGATGTGTGAGGGGGATTTAGTTGGCAATGGGATCCCGTTACTTTGTACCATAGTCTCTAGGTAACTATTCAGTCCAAATGTAAACAGTGTTGATGTTAGCAAGTGCTGCTCTCTCCTCTCTTCACTGTGCCTGTGTCCCCCACCATCTTTCAGGCTATACTTCCTGACACCTTGAAGTTGGTTGTTTTTTTGAACAGCCCATGTTCATAGCATAGTGAATGCAACTGGGGCTTCTACTTAGTGTTTCTGGAGCAGCTATTAATGGCAGCAGTGTAATTGGGGTCTGGCCACAATGTGTTAGAGCGTAACAAGCAACTGCTCATCATTTCACAGTAAGAATTTCTTCCAGTGTGATAGCTTTGGTAACTGTTAGAAATCATGCTCTGTTCCTAATTACAGTGTGACTCATGATAACTCTCCCATCCTCCAGATAACTCTGCAATTAACTTGTGTCACTGCTATAATTTGTTAAGTATGATTTAATAAGAAGAGACTAATTTTTGCAGCTCTGTTAAAGGTACATTTGGTTTTTCACTCAATAGACTCAGGAAAGACATACAATCTTTGTTTCATTTCAGGCTAAATGAAATGTAGAAACCTCATGAAATGTAATAGGTTCAGTTACTCTGTGAGGAATCCCTAATGTTTCATTTCATATCTTTGTGTTCTGTCAGGAAATGTACTTCACCAAAGGAAGCTGCTAAAATGCCTTTGGGACTGCTCATTGCTTGGTGGCAGAAGCATCAGATTTTAAAGGAGTGGGTAGAAAACACCCCAACAAAGCATAACCACAGGGTTGTATTTTCAGGGTTAATTCTCCTCTTGGCCTCAGCAGTCTGCTTATTCTGGCATGCTGGGCTCATGAGCAGAAGAGGGGGAAGACTCTGAAAGCAGCTCCCACAACTGTGGTACTGTCTTTACTTCATATAAACCGTCTATAGAGCCCCAAAACAACATTTCCAGTTTTTACAGCCCCACCACTGTTAGTAGTGGGCTGTATACGGCTATGCTAAGAGAGTCCACAGGGGCTTTGCTTGGGGGTTGAGTAAACCTTTTGACCACTCTACAGGTGACATCCAGGATATAAAAATGCTAAATCTTCTGTCTTTAGATTAAGCTCTCTTGTGAATTTACAGTGATGTTGTACTGCCAGGAAATAGATGAGGAGGCTGATAGACACGCTCTTAGAATGAAATGCATGACCCCATCTCTCTAGGTCAATGTAGAAGCAGACTGATAGAACTGTTGGAAGGAACTTGTTCTGTCCCAGCTCATAAGGTACCTGCACTGTGCAAAAGTGCTGAGATTCCTTTAAATTAAATACCCATTGAAGTGGGCATCAGATTTTCACTGTTCTGTTCCCTGGATGAGAAGCAGCTGCAGTGTGCGCAGTGGGAGTAGATGAGGAAGGAGACTGAATCCCCTACAGATCAGCTACTCCCTTTTCACCACTTCCCATGACTGATCCTTAGGGATCTACCCACACTGCAAACAGGTGTCTGTCCATGTCTGTCCTCACAGAGGGGGAACGGGGCTGCTCTTAGCATTCATTTGTTCCTTCTAATAAATCTCTTTCCACTTGCCAGAATAGAGGTTTTACCTCTAGCGGTTTGTTCTTATTACAGAAAGCATATTGAAGAATTAGAAAAGGTGCAGGAGAGAGTAACTGGTAGTATAAAAGGTCTCAATGGTTTGGAGCCGTGTGGAGAGGTTGAGAAAATTAGGCTTGAATTCATTAGAAGACAGGAGATTGAGAGGACATGATTGAAATGTAAAATGGGGAAGGTGGATGGAGCTGAAGCTGTGTGGGAGCAAGTCAGAAACAAAAGCATATGAGTGGAAACTAAGAAATGGAAGATAGAAAAAACAGTGCATCAAGTTAAAAGGAGGTATGAGCAATAATTTTGGGTAAAAGAAGAATGAACTGGAAAACCTAAGGAAGTGGGGAGCCTAAAGGGGGAAGCATTGGTAGGATGCCACTGTAGAGCCTCTAAACCTGCCTGATTTCAATGTATGTCTGGGTGTTTTGAGTATATCCCCATCTTAAGTGGAAGCCAGTGCTTGATATGGAAGTTACAGCCCCTATGTGACTGTATCTCCAACACTGGAGGAAGTGCTGGGCTTTACTTGTTTTAATAGCCCCAAACTGTAAGTAGGGGCTACCTTGCCCAGCTGGCCCCAGTAGTAGCAGGCATATAAGGGCTTGCCATGTCAGCACACCTGGAAGGTGAGGAACCAGTGCAACCATACATCCATAAGGCACAGCAAAGACAAGATAGCTCCAGAACCACCAATGATGGAGCAAAATTTTGGTTGAGAATTACTGCAAAAGGACTATGCCATTGTAGTGTGCTCAGACTAATGACAGTTGGCATAAATCAACCACTCTCATTAAAACAGGCCTATGACAAAGGCCTCCCATAATATTGGTGAGACCTTATTCTTCTAGATATTGGGCCTGTCCTTATGATCTTAAAAGTTGTATGGCAGTTGGGTTCTAGGCTGTGAGTCCTTCTGAACTGTATCTCATGTGAATACATAAATGTGCCCGTGTCTTGTTGGGAGGCCAGTTCTCTGTCCTCTTATGTTGTGTGTTTGACTGTAGGATATGAGTAAAGCCAGTATTGTGCTCACAGTGTTTTTGGGTTTGTTCCATCTGTGCTCAGTAAACCCTTCTCATTAATCAAAACTAAATGGCTGCCTTTCACAGATGCTACCCAACTCTCAGTGAGAAACTGCCGGAAACTAAATGAACCTTTTTCTCACCTGTACACAAGTTATTTTAGAACCCCCAGGTGATCTTGCAGCTCATGAGATCTAAATTACAACCAGACCAAAACCCAAGCACTCAGATTTTTGCCTATCACATTAAATTTTGTCCCAGTTGTAGTGGAGTTCAAAGATGTGTATTTCTAGGGGCTGGCATTCCCTGGTGCCAGGAGCTGGCACTAGAAGGAAGATAGAGACACAGCTGCTGAGCATGTGCTGCCTGCAGATGCAGGAAAGAAGGAAAATGTAAAGTCTGAAAGGATGCTCTGGACTGTCCTTTGCAGAAATGCTTCAGAAGGAGGCTACAAAGAATTCAGTTTATATGTCAGATTTCCCAGCCTCTCTGCTATTTTCAACAAAGGCTGGGGACACAACTCCCATGCGGCCAAGAGTGTTTACACAGCTGACAACTTTCATTTGGAAGCTACAGATGGATAGTTAAGTCTACGAGCAAAATGCCCTAGTGAGGTGAAAGACTGCTGTAAAGACACGTAGACTGACAGTCCTTCTCCTTGAGGAAGTCACGTTGTCATGATGCACGCTAATCATTTTGAAAGTGGCCATGCAACAGGGAGGAGCTAACTATAGGCAATTCTGCAGTTAATGTTGGGGAAGTGGACACAGTGTGGCCTGATCTTTAAAAGTCAACCTCTTTTGCCTATCCCCTTTATTATCTGTGTGAGGTTCTGCTGCAACTCCATCCATTGCTCCAGAAGGGGAGGCTGGAACTGTCATCCTTAACTGCAGTTTGTTCTGCAGAGCTGCCGTAAAACTAGCTTGTGTGATTATAGAAGGTTGCTGCAAGGGAATCATGAGGTGCCCTCCAGCTACCTGCAGCTCTTAGTACTTGCCCAGGCTGATTCCCATGAGCACTAATCACTCCTGGCTTCAAGAGTGGCCCCTTGGAGATAATGGCAATCAGTGTAAATTGAAGTGGTCCCTGGCACAAATCACAGCATCCAGCCCAGTGCCTGAACACTATAGGCCTGGTGTGTGCCACTGTAGCTGAGATACCCTTGTATCCTGTTGCCCCTCATTTCCATCTGGATCAAAATCTCTAGGGGGATTCC
The DNA here is from genome assembly GCA_024605025.1 of Megaceryle maxima. Taxonomy (NCBI): domain Eukaryota; kingdom Metazoa; phylum Chordata; class Aves; order Coraciiformes; family Cerylidae; genus Megaceryle; species Megaceryle maxima. Next base: position 78,799 of record JANHGN010012019.1, read on the forward strand.
ATATAAAGCAAATGCAAGAAAACAGAGTCCTTTTTGTGCCCCTTTGGGTCATATTTGTTTTTGCACTTTGTGCTCGCTCAGATTAATATCCTGTTAGCTCAGGTCTTCTTGCTGCCAGCCTTATCAAGTTATTAAATGTAATGCTGTGTTGCTACTGGTTCTCAGCTGAATATGAAAGAGCGGCGTACGGAAGAGGTTGAAACTCATGGTGCTATCCTGTATTCCCCCAGCATCCTTCCTTGGCTTGTGCTGGCTTCCTGCAGTGTTGAATTGCTGTTCTTCGGAGCGAGACTCCACGCTCTCCCCAGGAGGGAGGTGTTCAGACACATAATTGCCCGTGTGGGTGAGCCTGGGGGAAAGGTTGTATCTTCTCTTTCTAGCATCTGCCCAGTGCATAGGCTGGATAAATAAATAAGCCTGCAGCCTCTCATAATAAAATATGCTTGTTGCTTCAGCTCTTCTGCTGAGTTACAACTGTGGAAGTCAGCATAGCCTCTGCATCTTCTGTATGAAATCCATGCAATGGAGGTTTGTGACACAGAGCTGTATTTTACGTAGGTGAAGCTCCTACTGTAAATTGTACCACATTAACTGCTGAGCTCTTTGCTTCTAGGGTCTGTTTAACATTTGGCAGCATTGAAAGAAATAGCAACTGCAGATGAGAATGGGAGCACTGTATTTTCAGATCAGCTAAAAGAACTGTGCTGTGTTTTCCACTGCCTCAATTCTTAACACCAGTATAGTTGCAACTACAAATTTGAGAATGTCTGAAAGAGATGATGTGATCAAACACCTTTAATTACCGGAAGGGCCTTTACTGTTCTCTGAACGTTATCTTTTATCAGAGAGAAAGCAAGTAATTTTATATCATCCTGTACTGCTTTTATTCTGTTGATTTCATGCCCATTAGTGTCCAGCTTCTTTATATCTAATGAAACTTACACTCAAAATTGATCATCTTATCTACATGCTGTCATTAGTATCAGTGCAAATCAGAGTAAAGACAGTGATCCCTGGCAGTATTGACTGGTTTTATTGTCCATCTCCATTCTGAGTTTACTGGTGTAGAAGACAAAGGGGATTGTAGCAGAGATTCTCAGTGTCCTTTGTGTAACCTTGGTCACATCTCTTAATCTGTCTGTGCCTCGCTAACAAATGATGTCACTGTGGTGTGTTTCTGTTATGCTTTTGGAGGCTGAGTCACATAGCACAGTTGGAACTCTCTCTGTTGTGCTTTATAGACTTCGTCACGGGTATCAGTAATATATAGTGCTAGGATGGTAGGAGAGTATTAAATTTTCTTCTGTGTGGCCAAATGTGCATACAGACCTGAGTGCAGAGCAAGTGGGAAAGCGCTGCACTTCGTCCCCCATTGGAATGGGTCTATTGTTTCTTGGCATTAATGTTCTCTAGCTCTGTCCCTGTTCATTTAGTTTCAAGAGTTAAACATTAGCTGTTAATTACTTTGCACATATGCTGAGTTTTCACTGCAATGGGGGCACTGCTTGGCTCAGCACAGCTCTGTGCTGCTGCTGAGGGGAGCTCATTTCCTCTGGCAGTGTATCAGCAGCACACTTTTCCAGTTGACCTGTGAGCTCGCAGTGTCCTCTTTGACATCGCTGGGTCTTACAAGTCCGCAGCCTGTCTTGTCAGTGCACCAAGCAGTCACTGAAGTTCTTTCTAGAAAGGGAAACACAATGCACAGCCGTTTTCCTACCACATCAGAAAAGATCATCCCATGCTAGCAAAAGCTTTCACAGGCCAGCAGGCAGGAAAACTATTCACATCTCCTCAGGCAGAAAGCCATCAGTTCGTGCTGGTGCTAATTAGCAAAATTCTGATTAAGTCATTGGAGCCATGCCAGTTTGCACCAGATGAGGGGCTGGTCCATGTGGAGTTGGTTGTTATGGCATGATACAATGTGGGCAGAGAGCACCCTGGGGATGTGGTAGCTTGATACTGAAAGCAGAGCCCAGAGTAGCAGCAGTGCAGTCCCAGTCTAGCCTGGGTTTCTTTTCCGGTACTTTATTTACTTATATTACTATATGTCTCTAGATAGATTTAAAATAAGATAGATATATATTTTCCATGTGTAGACAATATCTGCATGTACCTGTCTTTCCCCTGTATAATGAGGGGTTGCTGAAACCTGCAAGAGACAGCAGCATGTGGTTAAGCCATCAGCTGCACCCACACAGGCTGCCTGCCTTGGGGAGAAGAGGTATGTAGGGGCACTGCATCTCGGCCTAGGGAACTAGTTAGGAAATAGCCTTATTCCTTCTTCAGCTTACCAAACTTTGCCTTTATAGGAAAATCAATTCAGCATAGCCAAAACATAGTCGTTAAGTTTTTTGAAAATTATGGAACTCTTTCCAGCTCTGGTCATAAATGTATATTCTTAATATAGTATCTTAACATTTCAAATTATCCGTCACTTTACTCTTCCAGTTACCCCCATACCCACACAGATATGTAATTCTACTTTTAGTGTCTGAAAATGTTTCTAGGTTTAATGAATGAATCATCATCTGTAGAAAGACACAAGTTTACAGTTGTTTAAGTTTCTTGCATGAAATTTATATATCCATATCTCCATTTTTCTTTCTTGCTCATTACTGGTATCTACATTCAAGTACAGTAAGCTTAGAGGGAAAAAATCATGGGACAATATTTTTGTCTTTGCAAGTTTGTTACAGGGGTGTACAGTTCAGCAATATTATTTTTTTTATAAAAAAGGTAAACATGATATTCTTGAAGTACAAGATTTTGACCTATTTCTCTTCCTCTACATCTAGCTAGGCCCACACAGTTATACACTTGATGCTTATTCAGTGTAAACACTCAACACTTTAGAGGTTTGAGCTTATTAAATAAATGGAGACTAATGAGACAACAACTCTGTTGTCCTAACATACTGGAGAAATCTGTCTTCAAAGCAGATGTGCCTTATAGTGAACAAGCCTGGGAAAAACAAATAATTATTCTGCTGATGGTAGAAAATCTTCCTCATCACATACCATTCAACAGCAAAGTACCGTTCTTACTAAATACTTGCCTACCAGGACCTCCAATTTTAATGTCAAGCTAGGCTGAGTTGGGAGGCAATATTCTTCAAGCTATGGACTAAAAAATTTCTCATGTAGCTGAAGTTTCAATGCTTTGGCCTTTCCCAAATAAGCAGTGTATGTTCTCTCTTTCTGGGGTTGGATGCACAAGTGATGAGACGGGCTTTTCAAGCAGGGGCAATCTTTGAAGCATCACAGATTCTGGTCATCGTGATATCCTCAGTCTCACACTGACTAGCTGTACAGGGTAGAGCAGCCTAATCTGCATGCATAAGAATCCCTTTCCTTGTCATTTAAACAGTGAAGCCTCTGGGAGGAAATGCAGAAGCTGTTTTAAGGCTCTGTAGCAATGCTGTGTGGTACTTGGCTGCAAAAAAAATAATAAAAATTAGTACATTGAAAAGATGGACTGTCAGAAGAGAACAAAAGCCTGATCACATGGAGTGATGGACAAACTATGATAGTATGTCACCACATCTCTGGAGATTGCTCTGGTTTTCCTTCTCAAGAAAATAAGTGTTTTAGCTTCATTTGCAATCTTTTGCAATTTTTAACAAAGACAAGAGGTGTCATTCAGTGTTGTATTGTCATGCTGTAAGAATGTTGAAGGCTTTAGCATGCTGCAGACTGAAGTTATGTTTTGGATTGTTTTTCCTGCTTTTTGTGATGGATCCCAACCAATTATTTGATCCACTGAACACAATGAAGGTCCAGCAGGTGTATAAACTCTCCTGAGTGTTCATGAGCAGTTTAAAAGCAGCTGCTGAAGTGAGGGGGCAGGAAATAATAAGATCTACACTACCCTTGTAGACATTTTAGAGTGCTTGCTGCCAGCAAGCACTGGAAAAAATAGCTCTGGAAAAAATAGATTCAGAGTCTGGAAGCACTATTTATGTAGGGTTATGGGACTATCGGCTTAGGGTTGCAAGGCTAAAAGACATGACAGGCCAGAGAGATGTAATGGAAAGTGCTCTGGGAATGGATTCAGCAACTGAAGAGCCCTTGGATGCAATGAAGCTAAAGGTGGAGAGAAACAAGTCAGTGACCCTTGCAGGAATTGCCTTTCTAAATCATCTGTGAAATCATCAAAATGACATTTCCCACCTCATAGGCAGCCAGTGCTTGAGAATTATGGAAAGCTTTAGATACAGATTCCTTTTCTGGTTAGTTCAGGTGGGAGGGTGGCTGACTGAAACTTGTGCTGTCTGTAACATTCAAAGACAGGTCTGCCTGTATCATATAAAATGAAATCAAAGGCCTGGGTTTCAGGTAAGCACTTCAGTGGAGCAGTGCTCCATTGTAGCCAATGATATCATCTCACTTCTTGTGTTAATGAATGGTTCTCTTCACCAGCCATCATGTGCTTGCTCAAAAATATATAGTTCAGCTTCTGAGTCTTAGAGCTGCATCTGTTCTCTGTGATGTGTTGCCTAGGGAAGGGAAAAATCTTAGCAGTTTAGAGGATGATAGGAAATCAACCTCACAGATGTAAATGTGAAGCATCACAAGGAATATGTATGGTTACCATGTCTGCAGCCAAAGGGCATCCCTCATCCCAATGCCTTTGGAATGCGGCACCTTAGTTCAATTTTTGCTGCATCAATTTGACAATGCAACTGAACTTCTACGTTGGGGTTTTAGTTTTGTTTTGGTTTTAACTTCCTTTTTTTTTTTTTTCTTTTTTTCCTCCCTTGGCATGAAACAGTTTTCTACAACCCTTTGTTTTTCAATAATGAGTTGGAGTTTTGCTAGGAGGAGATACATTTCTTTTTTGTGCTGCTCTCTGTGATGAGTGTGGTGGGAGTGTTTGTCTCCCCCAGCTGCCTTTGCTGTGGCCAGCTGCAGAACAATTGGTGAGATACCATCTGGCTTTCCCTAATTCTCACCAGCTGTAGGTATAATCAGCAGGATGATTGCAAAGTCCCTTTTCCTTCCATACTCTGGAAAACAAATGCAGTGATGCATGGACATTTAATAGGAGATTGAAAACATGCTTTGGTTTTCGGAGGGGTACAAGACCTGCATTAAATTATACTTGTACAAGTTTAAAAGCATCTGGATTAATGTGCCCTCTGGTGAAAGAACTGATGTTCAACTGCAGCAGCTTTATCTGGGGTTGGCATTTCTCAGTGCAGCTGTGTATAGGAGAGACACGAGCACAATGAGGTTTCTTGTTTTTGCCTTCTCGTGCTCACAAGTCACAAAAAAGCTTATTTTCTATGAGTTTTGCCTGTTTAGATGCATTTAGACTTTAATCTCTTAAATCAGGGAAAGTTTTCAGCCGGTGAGGATTTAGTGTTACCTGGTGTAGAAGTCAGCAGATTAACTTTTGGTTATCTTGACTCACTGAGTGTATCAGGATTAAGCCCCACTTGTGCTAATTTGCAGCTCTGCTCTTTCCACCAGGCTTGCCACATTAGGTGTGATATTTCAGACATGCTGAGCACCTGTAGCTCTCATTGCCTTCAGCTGCTAAATCATTCAGTGAACCACATCTTCCAGAACAGCCAGAGTGGGAGGGCTTCCTTCACTGCTTTTTACTTTGATGCTTACCTGGATTTTCCCTGATCTGAATGTGATGTACTTTTTCAAAACTACCCACGGATGGTATGATCTTCTGTTCCTGCTGTTTCAAAACATCAGGTAGGGTACTGCATTCCTGGTGGCTGGAGGTCCTGCTGTATGGGGACTGAAGGGTTGTCTTGGACTGGTGAAATACTGTGTGACTGAACTGTGCTGAAATTGCTTAAAGCCATCCCTGCTGTAAACCTCTGTAGTGTAGATTTGTGTAATGTTCTAGTTGCTTGCATTTGAATTATTTAAGCAGTCAAAGTACAAATAGCTAACGAAGCACCTTAAAAATAGATTGTAGGGCTAAGGATTATGACAGTCCTGCATAGAGATGAAGAGAAGTAACATTATGGAAGGAGGATTATTTAAAGGCAGGTAGCAATTGCAGTCTTATACATTTCACAGTTGAGTTTACTTTTGAGTTACAGCAATCAGTATTCATATTCATTCACATCTACCAAAAAAATCCTTGCTTTGGCAAAAATAAAATTGGATGCTTCTCTCACATGTGGCTGAAATTAATATTGTCCAGAGAGCAATTTGAGAATGGTCCAGAGGGGATAGGTATTTCCACTTTTGCTTCATTGTTTTAGTAGAGGCTCTGGGTGATGCAAGAGGCCATGCATGCAGTATCTCATGATTGTCTCTTCTTTACTAGAGTTTCAAATGTTTAAGGGGGTGAAAATGGAGACTGAGAAGCTAAATGTTCATTTAGAATCTGTGAGAGGGAAAGGATTTTGTGTGAAGCATTAGCAGTGCTCTGGTGACACTCATGCATTGCTGGTGCCTGAGCAGCTGAGAATCTGTGCTTTGCTGTGACCCCTGAACAATCTGGAGGCCACATTTGGCCCTGGCAAGGCCAGGTCAAGTATCATATTTGTCCTTGGAACTCTATCAGTGTAGAGAAAGAAACATGCATGTCCCTGAAGAAATTATAATTGAGCTAAACTGGAGAATACAATTGTGATTTCAGTGCAGTGTGAGTTTGTGGGCAGGCTGGGTTTACTTCTGGCACTGGGACAATTGCAGATATCATGGTCTTTAAAATTTGTGGCAGGAGGAGTCCTTGCTTAAACCCGAGCTGCTCATAGGCTAGGGATGGGAAGATCTACAGCAAGCAACAGTTAAGGTATTGATTACTGTCATATGAAAAAAAAAAACCAGACCAACCTGTTTTTAGAATAATATACAGGGCTGGGGGAAGGATGGATGTTTGAGTTTGGTAAGAGCAACGCTAGTTTAAAAAAAAACAAAAACAAAAACCAACCCCCCCAAAAAAGCTGTTTAATATAAAGTGATCAATTCTACTCATATCACAACTATTAATCTTGCTACTTGTTCAAAGCAAAATAAACCATCAAAAAAGCCAAACACAACACCACAAAAAATCCTTCATTGTGCCTAACAGAAATAGCTGCGTAAAAGCTATTCAGTGGAATTTGAATTTCTGATTAATTAGACTGCAGTGTTAATTAGTGCCAGTAGTCCTGAGACAAATCTGGTGATTAGTGAGCTGCATATCCAGTGGGGAAGCCCAGCATAACACCTGGTTTAGAGAGGCTTCTGGATGCAAGTGAAAGATTGGCTGTATTGTGGCAGTGCTGTTCATATTTCTAGTTCTGTGCCATGTCCAGCACCTGTTCGTATGCAAGTCGGAGTTTGTGAGCAGTTGTGTAATTTCTCTGAAATCATAAAAAGTATGGTCTTCTTTTAGGCTGATAATGCTGGGCTGGGCACTACCGAGCAACTGTGAGGATAGTGACTATGGATCTGTAAAATATTATTCCCAATTGTTTGGACTGGTGTAACTAACAGTCAATCAGGTTTGTGTAAGTGGATTAACTGCACCCCAGGCTCTCAAGACAAATGTTGTGTAAACCTCAGACCCCAAACTGAATCTGATCCTCAAAAGGTTTAGATCAGAAGATGGGCATATGAATTCCTCTCTTTAGAGACATACTTGATGACATAAGGTTCCTTCTGGTCTTCACCAAGGTGACTGGTGTGGGTGTTGGCTGCCCAGAGAAGCTCCTCTTCAGCTCTGAAGAGAACAGAGCAACCACACGCTTGTAGAAGGTAGGTCCTCTCCTTCCTGAGATTCTTGTCTGCTAGGAACTTCTGTGGCACTTTACATGCTCATAGCAGTACTGACAAATGAAGACTTGTTTCTTAATTAAATCCCTTTGTGCTTTGGCCACACTTTTCCTTCTGAGAAGTGATTTAGCTTTTGCTCTGTTATGTTATAAAACAGACATTACAGATTTTAGGCTTATGGGAAGTTCAGTATGAAGCACTACATGAGGTCTGTGGTATTAGGGAAAGTTGTTTGAGCACAGCTCTGAGCACTAATTAGTTGCCCTAGGAGCAGAGAAAGTCTTTGTTCCTACCGAAGGTTTTGTGTTAAGCACAGAAACTTTTGTATCCTGACCAGATACACTGTGTGCTTGGACATAATTGTCTTATTTTTGAAAAACAGGCATTCTCAGGATTAAGATTTCTCTTGGCCTTAACTAAGGATGTCATTGGTTGAATAACAAATGGTACTGGAAATGCCCAGGTGCCCTTTGGGGCAAGGTTCATCCCCATTAAATACCCCAGGTCCTTCTGGGTAGTGATCTCTCCTACGCTATGAAGCATTGGCAGCTTAAGGACAGACTGTAAGAAAGGTGAGGTTCAAAGCAATTCACTCCATCTAAATTTGACACAGTGTTGTCATGGCTCTGATCTGCTTACGGTCAAGAGACAGAATGCTTGTGTCAGCACAGAGTGGTACTGAAAACCAGAGTTTTAAAAGTGCTGGAGAAAAAGGGATGGTTGCTAAGGAAATGGGCTTATTTAACAGTCTGTTTCTCTGCCAGCCTGTTCCCCATCAACTTGAATATGGTCATTCTTAACTTGATACAAATAGAGAGGCAAAATGCATCCTTTGGCCATAAGCCAAGCAGACTCAGCAGAATCTGAGAAAAACAAAGCACCAATCAAGTTAGCAAATAAAAGTGGAGATTTGAGTCTTTCCTCTGAGGATAGTTGATGGTTTTGAAAAAGTCTTGTGACTAGAAACCTTAAAACCTTCCAGTGCAGGCTGATCAGCACAGAGAAAATACTCTATAGCAATGCTTTGGTATCTGTGATTTATTTATTTATTTATAATAATTATTTTTTTTTTTTCTCCAGG
>JANHGN010012019.1:92659-121162 GCA_024605025.1 Megaceryle maxima
ATCCATTCCCTTTATCTATGAAATGAATGAACTCCCATTAGAGACTTGTCTTGTCTCTTGGTACCTGCCTTTGAAATTCCAGAAACTTAAAAAAGAAGACAGTATAGTAGTGCATCTGGAAAACTTATCTTCCCCAACTTGGTATCACTGCAGTATTGCAATTTTCTGCCTCCGTTCTCTAGCTGACCTATACCTGTAATAGAAAACTTTCTGCTATATTTCTCATAGTCAAAAGTTGCCTTATCTTCAAGGAACAAGAAAATAGGTTCATTACTCAAAGACAGACAAGGAGATGTCATCGCATGCTAGGAGTTTCTGAGTGTTTTGTTTGGGTTCTATAAGTGGCCACTTACTCAACTGAAAATTGCAGGTGGGTGGGGGGAAAAAAAAAAGCACAGCAGCTTTTCTCATTACTATTTTGCTTTCTAATTAATCCTGTCCATTCAAGCCTTATCTGCTTTGCTCATGTGGCGTTTGCTTTTATAGCTTAAAAAAGGGCAGAGGGGTGGTGTGAATGCCCTCCTCTGCTAATGCGTTTTGATTGCCTTTTCCTTACTCTTTGGAATGCTTTTAGAAACACCAAGGCTCTTAATTTTTCATGTGACACTGGTTTCCCACCGCTCTGGGTTATTCAACTTGGTAAACATGCTGCCTGAAGGATTAAGTTTACTTTGATGCACAAGGTGGCTGAGCTGAAAGATCAAGCCTTTGTGATTGCGTTTGATGAAGACATTATTATGACAGGCTAAGTTTTGTGTGTGTTTTTAATAACTTTTCAATCATCTGAGAAATGAATGGTTTCTACTACTAATCACTGCAAAACAATTGTGTGTTAGATAAGTGCTTGGAGAAAAGGAATTTCCCATGACAGGGTTTATGTGGAAGTGCCCTTTATCTTGGCTGCGTGGCTGAAATTAAACTTACTCCTGTGGCAGCTGTGTTCATTGAAAATTACCATGTCACTTTGCTGCCTGTGTTCTGTGTTCGTTTTTTCACACTTGCTAATTCCTGAAGTCTGTCTGAATGTTCCAATTTTTGGTAGTAATGCAGCTGAGTGATACCCTAATGTGTTTTATTTGGAAAATGAGGTGCTATGTGAGCAACTGTCCATGGCCCCCATTCTTCCTGCTGCAGCCATTTCTCTTGAGCACGCTGCTCTGCTAGAACGAAGCAGCTTTACCACTTGCATTATTTGTCAGGAAGATGAAACCACTTTCCTTTTTCCTTTGCTGTTGTTTTGTTATTGGGGTGGGGGAGTCAGGGCTTGGGGGAGAATCAGCTTTTAGAGTTGCAAAGTTGTGGAACAGCCGTGATACTTACATCAAGTATTTTCATGATCTATCAATTAAAATGAAGCAGAGTGTGTTTTAAAATGCTTCTGAAAATAATTTTTTAGAAGAATTATTAGTGTGGGGCAGAAACTACACCCTGTGAGCATTTCTTCTGGAACAGAAATTCCCATTTTAGTCAATATTAGTGGTACTTAAGAATAGTATTTCATTGGTCTCCTATGCACTCATAAATGAGTGCCCGTAACATCTCAGAGTTGAATAGGTCCATGTAAGTGCTATTATTGTTTATTGCTAATTAGCATTAGTGGATTTAGGTCTCTTGGGAACCTGATTAAAGCAGAAATAGTAATATTCAGACCTTCGTGTTCCTATTTGTCTTTCCATGGGTTTTATTTCATTACCTTTGAGGCTATTTAAGGAGTGATTTCTAGTCCTCCCTTGGTAATTTTGCAATCCATTAATGCATAATATCTTGGGGAGTCCAGGTCTTGAGCTATTTTTCACCCTATAAATATTTCTTGAAGCCATTTAAAAAGCCCCTGGAAAGTATAACAACAAATGCCAGGCACTGTAAGTATGCATGACTTTAAATTATATAGATCTTAATTCTCTGACAGACAAATCCCACTTAGTATTCAGTATCATTCTCCCATCTGTAGCCTTCCCTGCCTAAAACTGTTGGGGCAAAGTGCATTACAAAGCTGAAATGCCTTAGTGTCTGAACAGTGCTAGCCTGTCATTACTCTTCAATGTTTAATGTGGTATTTAGAGGTGAGATCAAAGAATGGCAGCATACCTGCAGCAGGCTCTATTCTAAACAGTTTAGGTCTTGAGGGCGGTTATGATGGTCCAGTCTCCAAGGTGCTGAATAAGCGTTTGTGGCTCCAGGTGGTGTATTTTAAAAGATGCCTTCACTGCTCCCACCCTGTGCTAGCCAGATTAAAGCTGGGATGTGTGTATGCATCCTATAGCTGCATCTTCCAACTGCACTGCAGTCGTTCCCTCAGGAGTGGTGAAGTTTCATCAGTGTGCTGCTGGGGGAAGGCTAGGCTGAGAAAATTACTTCTGCACCTGAATCTGAAAGTAGTGTTTTTCTGATATGGTAGGGAAGAAATCTGTACAGTTTGTTGCCCTGTTTTGGAGTAATTACATTTTCAGGCTGTTCAGACCTCCCTTCAGGTGTTGATTGTATCGTTGCTTCATTGTCATCTAAATGGCATAGCTGTAGAGACAGCCCTTTAGTTGATTTGAAAAGGACACATACAAACCTGAAGTTTGGGAGTGAGATTGATTAAAAAATTCTGTACTCTAGCTGTGTTTTCCACAAGATGGCTGGAGCTGGCAGATATCTCTCTGTGATGGTAAGACCTCTGCTGGAAGGATTCTATTTGTCAGACCCAGAAACAGCAGCTCGCCAGATTCCCTTTGCTCTGGATACAGTTGATGAAGCAGCAAGTGGTGTGTAGGGAGGCCTGCGTTGCTCAGCAGGAAGCCTGGCTGAATGTCTTTCAGCAGAAATGTCTCTTTGTGTGAATTACAGGGATTTGACTAATCATCACTTTTCACCAAATAGCTTTGGTATTATTTTGTAGCGTTTCCATTTAGTGGACTCATTTTTCTAATCTCTGTTATGGTTGGGGCTCTGGCACTGGGCGACTCCTGGAAGAATACTGTTGTCATCTTGGTTGGGCATAAGGAAGAACTGTTGTTGATGGTGTTGTCTACCTGGGTTCTGGTCCACAGAAGGAAGTGGAAACAGAGCAGCCAAAGTGCACCTCAAGGCAGCAGCACTTTGAAACCCTAACTTTTCTGCTGTTAGTGACAATAATACAGCTTCCGAACTGTAATTGGAAGTAGAAATTTTCACTTGAAAATAGCGATGCATTTGGTTGTGCTTTTTCTCCAAAACCTTATATCACTGCCTTTCTTCTAGCAGATGCTTTTTTTTTTTTTTTTTAACTTAAACTCTCTTTACTTTTCCGCTCAATATCCCTGTAATTCTCTTGCTTCCTATTCACAGCTGCTATTGCCCATCACCTTTCCTGTGTTAGGGCTTCGAAGACAAAAATTTTATGGTCTTCTTTGGTGGTGACAAGGAAAACAAGATTGTCTATATTATGATCATCATCTCTTCCTTCCCCTTTCTGTAAGAAGCCATCTTTCCTCCTGCATGGATGGCTTTTGAAATTCATGTGGTGTGACTGGTTACCTCAGTATTTCTCTTGAAGTTGTTAGACTGTTTCTACAGGCACATAGTGAATTCAGGTTATTTCAGTCTACAGGCATGGCAGATTTGTATTAAGTGGAAGCCTACAGATAGTAGGAAGGGTGAGGAGGTGCTTGGCTTATTAAAATCGGAATCTTCCTCTCTATCTTTTAGTGGATTATTATTTGAAGTATCTCTCAGATGTGTGTTTGTGCTAAATAGTTTGATAGGATATTGAAAATCCATAGATAAAAGTCCTAGAGAGGTATCCTCCTCCTGTGCAGAAGGAGAGTAGTGCTGATGCTTTACACAGTTTGAACTTTTCTTATTTCAAGCTACTGTCAGATGTGATAAATGATCCTGCAAACCTGAACTTTTGTGTGAGCATATTATCTGCCACCACCCTCTGGGGTCAGAGTTTCCCCTACATGTACACTTCTTCCTTTACCTGCCCAGCTTCAGCTAGGCTTATTTTGTGGAGCTACATGTTCTTTCAAATGGGGTCTTCTCATCCCCTTTCCCTCTGGATTAAGCAGCCTCCTGTCAAACACAGGACTTCTACCTTGCACAGTGGAGAAAAAAGCAGCAGGTTCTGTTCAGAAGGAAACAGCATGTGCCTGCCTGGCTTTGCACTTCATTCCTTGCCTTTCTCCACCATACAGTCTGTTGGGATTCTGGTGCAACATCCTCATGGGATATTTGATTCCAAGAGGTTGAATATTATAGAAATTAATTAAATAACATTGGAGTACTTGTATTTCCAAACTGCACAATAGTTCAAACTGTACAGTATTAGAGGGTGGTTGTGGTATGATGAACTGGCTTAGTGATAAATAACAAGGCCTTGAAAAGTACTGATTGTGAACAGGGAGAATTTCACTAATGTTAATCATTGCTAAGAATAACTCAGGGTGTCTTTCATCAATACGCGTGTGTTGTAAAGCAGTGTGTTAAGTGGTGGCGACAGGAAACTTGGACGCTGGGGCAAGTGTGACTGTTGATTTTGTAAATGCAACATGGTGTGAAAAGCACCACAGAATGGAGCAGCTGGATCTGGTTTTGAGCAGGGCGATCTGCTGACAGTGAGGCATTAATCCTCTAACAGCTTGTAGATGCCCGGCGGCGAGATGCTTTTTTGAGATTAATATCCCAGTGTTGAACATCGAATAAACTTGACTGGAATGGGCCATCTTGCCAGATATCTGCGTCTTTCTCCTAGTGATCTGTACGATGTAAAGCCCAGATGCTCCTGTCAGTAGGGATGATGAACTGTCTCTTTAACTTGACCAGCTGGACGTGTGCTAAGTAAATCTTGCCGGTATTAACAAGGCTTTTAGGGGTGTTAGGTCCATCAGACTCTTACAACCTGTCACCTTTAAATCTTCATCAGAACTAGTATGCTGAGTCTTCCCAGAGCTGTGTTAATTGGATTTCATGCTACTGGGAAGGTGTGTGTTTTGTGTCTTGCATAGCAATTACAGGCACAGCCACTGAAGACTTTTGTACTCCTTGGTTTACTTCCTTCAAAACTGCCATTCCTCTTGAAACTTTTAATAACCACCAGCTACATGCCTTTGTGAATCAAAGATATGCAGGAGTAAACAAAACTGGACTGGCTGTTCAGCTAATGCAAATCACCTAAGTTTTTGGCTGACTCTGTCAAAGTGTATTTCTTTCTTTAACCTTTGGATGGTTTTCTTTCATGATGGAATGCCTGACACCACAAGTGGCCTTAGGTCCATAAAACAAAGTAAGCATAACTTATGCATCTGAAAACTGTCGTCTTTAATCTCGATTTCCAGAGTGCACTGCTGACCAAAATACAATTTTAAAAGCTTTATTCCCCCCTTTTCTGTCGAAGAGGTCTAGTTGGAAAATAGTGGAGACCAAAACCATTTTTCAGCCTAGATGAAATGCATAAAAATTATAAATTGATTTTATAGTGCTTGTTGAACTTGCTTGTTCAATAATAAATTATTCCAGTTATAAAGTAACCAATGCATTCCTTGTAACTACCTACTCTCTGAACAGTGACAGCCTACCACTTGTATTAATATAAACCATATTGAGCAATCAGTAGAGCATATGCAGTGTTTCAGTGCAACATCAACACTGAAATCATGATAAAATACTTCAGGGTGCTAAGCTGCTCTATGGCAGGGAGCTGGTAATTTGGTCTGGTCTTCAGAAATGTTCTTCAGGAGCTACAGTGGAGTTAATGGGGGATGGGGGGTTGGGGGGAGGTTGCCTACCAATAAGGGGTTGAGTCGCAGTTTATTTGTCTGTTCAAATCAAGTATCAGATGTCAATTAAAAGGGTCTCCTGCAGTTGCTAATTAAGAAGCACTGAGGGATTGATTAGCCATTTACCAATGACTGTCAGTACAAATGCATTTGTTCTATTATCCCAGCATGTACTTCAGGGGATCGACTAGTTTCTATTAATGTATTTGAGCATGTTCACGTGATAAGCATAAGAGTCTGGAATCTAATCTGTTTTTATATATAAACTTGTCATTTTATTGACTGGCCTATGTTCTTCAGTCATGGATATACTTTCTAATGCTTTGAAGGAATTTGTCTTCTAAATTATTCTCCATAAAGAGAGTAGCCCTCTGAGAAAATGGGTAAAAGTCAAATTATTGTAAGTTCCACTGGTATGCTACCAGCACTCTGGGCTTCCTGCTTCATTTCTGGGCAGTGGCCCAGAAAGGTGAAGATGTGTATGAGGAGACGGGTAATGAAAAACATTGTTTTAAAAGGTGCAAGTTGAAGATCTATGTTGTAGTTCCACACTGGGGGTCTAGCCAAAATTTAGAAGGATTTTGGGCAGTTGGCCATGCCCTGGCATTGGCAACACCTGTAAGGTGCTGGGAATCCTGAGAACACCAGGGAATGTGTTGGGATTTTCAGTGCCTCCATTTTCTTCACAAATCTTTAGATGTATTTTGAAACAGAAAAATACTTTTCCAAATGTTTATCTTGAAATTTTTTATTTTGGTTTGGCTTTGTTTTGTTTTGTGGGTCGTTTTTGGGTGTGGGGTTTGTTTGTTTGTTTGGTTTGTTTTGTTTTTTTGCCTCATCCTGTTAAGTTTCTCTAATAAAAGATGGCTGAAGCTGTAAATGCAACTTCTGCAAGAGATACCAGGGTACTAAGTGAGCTTTGGGAGAGTCACCTGTGTATCCTTCCCTGTCCAGAGCTTAGAGCTGGTAAGCAAGTAAATCTCTTGGGGAATGTGTGAGAGACCAGCTGCAGCCCAAGGTGCTTTTCAAGACAGATTTAGTCTTGCTGCGATAGGGTTGATAATGTTGATTCTGTTGAAAACTTCAGTAACATTTTATGCTCTGACTTCAGTGGGAGCCATTTGATGCAACTTGGAAAGGGAAGAAGTGGAACAGAGGTGGAATATACTGTATTTTCATAATACAAAGTCTGTTTGATATTAAAATGCAAACAACAAAAAAATCTTCTTGCATGCCGTGGTGCTGAGCATGCTGCTGTTGAATGGCTATTCCAGACTTGATCCCTGGTTTAGTCCTACATGAAAGTGTCCCCTGGTTCTGATTTAATGTTTGCAGAAATTACATTTGGAATGAGATCCAGTAGGAGGAAATAGATCTTAAAAATTCAATGGTTGAAAGAAATATCTTTAATCTCTCCTGTTATTAGTACTAAAGGAGCTTTCAGAGAATAATAAAACTATAACACTAAGCCCCTTAATTCTCTTTTAGTAATTTCTTCTCCTGTTTTTTAACTTGTGTTGGTTTTTTGGTGTTTGTGTTGGTTTGGTAGTGTTTTGTTTTGTTTTTGGTTGTGGTTGTTTGGTTTTTTTGGTGTTTTTTTTTCTTGTTTTGGGGGGGGGGTGTTTTGGGGTTTTTTTATTCTTCTGATAGTGATTTTCTGGTTCTGTTTCCCTCTACAGTTTTCACCTTCTTTCTCTGAGTTCAACACTCCACAGTTAGTGCTTTTTCCCCACCTTTTTTTTTTTTTTTTTTTTTATCTTTTTTTTTTTAAACTCTTTTTCTTCCATCTACCTTCTTCCTTTTTAAGCCTTTATTGTGCTTTATATTCTCTGCTTTAACAGTCCTCTACTGTCACATCTCTGTTTCCATCCGTGTGGTCATGGAGGATGATCCATGGTGGGTTGTAGAATGGCTGCCCCTGCTTTTCTGAGGGCTCCCTTCCTGAGACTGCTGCTGTTCTTGCATGACAACAGCAGCTTGCCTGATATTATCCAAGATGCTTTGCCTGCACACACCATTCTGAGATAGCTGTGCAGCAAGAAATGTGCCAGTTACTAAAGAATTTGTGAGTGCACAAGAGTATAGCTGGCTAGCAGGTTCATTTAACTAGTTGCACTGTTCTCCTCTTACTTTGGAAGAAACTCTATGTAGTTGTGGTTTATTACTGGCATTGCTTTGTACGTTAAGAAGCTGCTGTAAGGGCAGTTGTAAAAAGAGGTCAGGCAGATGGCTCATTAGAATCAGAAACATCAGAGGGCACAGTCAAAATGACACTTGTCTGATATGATAATCCTGCTCTTGTGACTAAATGAAAAGAAGTTCAGGAATCGAGTGATAATTTGTATGA
This sequence comes from Megaceryle maxima, assembly GCA_024605025.1. Classification (NCBI taxonomy): domain Eukaryota; kingdom Metazoa; phylum Chordata; class Aves; order Coraciiformes; family Cerylidae; genus Megaceryle; species Megaceryle maxima. The sequence continues at coordinate 100,748 of JANHGN010012019.1, forward strand.
TGTTTGCAATGGAAATGGCTACATACATAAATAAACCTTTCAAAATGAAGTTACTGCTAATCATCAGGTGGCTATCTTCATGGCACAACTATGTCCCCTGGGCTATCTGTAGAATACATGTATGTACTTTGAGACATCCTTGCTGTAGAGAGTTGGTGCTAAAGTAGACAAGACAATTGGATGGGCTGATCTATACCAATCAAGGCCAATGGAAATCTTTTCAAGGGTTTTGATGACTGCTGAATTATGAATTGGGTGAGGGCTCATAAGTAACCTGAACTGGTAATGTCTGGGCATTGAGTTGAACAGAGAAAGAGATGATGAACTGTCTCTAATTGACCAGCTGGACATGTGCTAAGTAAATCTTGCTGGTATTAACAAGGCTTATTAACAAGAAACTTACTTATATGTTACAGGTATAAATGTTGGACATTATTTAGTGGACTTGATAAGCAAAAATTAACTGAATTTAATGGATTACAAATAACAGATTTGGATTAAATTTAAGATGCAGTCCTAGTACTAGGATTTGGTGACCCTAAATGCGTATAATGCCTGAAATGATTCTTATGATTGCCATTCCTGTCTTCATTTTGTATAATAGAGTAAAATATTATAACAAATGCTTTTTGATGGCTGTGATCCTTTACAATCATAGAAACTTCACCTGCTGTTGTAAAAATAGAACGAATAACAACAATTCGCAAAATAGGATAAGCTGTGATACTGCAGAGGTCAGCCGAGAAAACCTCTGTTGTGTCTCTGTCTCTGATGATAGACAAAATCGCCTTAGCTACCATTTTACTTCTACCTTATATAAAGCCTGTGAACTGAGAAAATAGCAATTTTTTTCTTTCCAGAAATACAAATGAAGGAAATCTGTTTTCCTTCAGATGGGGAGAGGGAGGGAACTTTTATGTCTGTGGTAGAATGAAAGGGTAATGTTATCTGTTATGTAGCAGGTTACATTAATAGTCCTTTCTGGCTTTAAAAGTGGTACAAGTTTTTAGCTGTTGTTGCAATATCTCACTGTTGCATGTTGAATTTTTTAGTATCAAGTAGATGATTCAGGGAGAAGGTAAGAAAAAGTAGAACCAGTTAGTGGAGAAAGCAGTTGAGACCCAGACTTCTGCATTCTTGCAGAATGAGTCCTGGGTGGCCTTCTGGTCTTCCAGTCCTGTCCCTTAATGCTATGTACAGCTATGTCCACCTGGGTGACCAAGAGGGATAACATTCATCCTTACCCAGGGCAGATAACTGACAGATAATCTTTAGGCTGCCACCTCCCATTTATGTCAGAGCTGCTTCTGTCCAGAAATGGTTGTTTTCACAGTTGTTTGTCAATTATTACCGAGTTCTGCATGATTAATAATTACCAGAACAACTGTGGTGGGCATTTAAATGTTTTAAAATCTCTTTTCTGGGTCTTGAGTACATTTTGACTTGTAAATTTGTACTCAGACTTCCTGAATTAGGCATCTCTGAAATGGATAAAATAATTCATTGCTTCATTTTAAAGTTTTGCTTGGAGAATTCAGGATTCTGATGAATCAGCCTAATTGTTTATAAAGATAAAAACTCTTTATGCAGATAAAATATTAGGGTTTGGCAGTGCTTCCTTCTTTAAAGAAGAAAAAAGAACCAGAGCAAAAGCCCAGTTATTACTAAATATGAAGTGCAATTAATTGTATACTAGAATAAGCTGCTCATTTGCTTGAATTGTGAGACAGAGGAGTTCTCAAGATGAAGAATCTCATCTAATTTTCATACTGGTGGTTTTTTTCATAGCAGTAAATATGGAAATGGGGGCAGCGCAGAGCTGTCCTTGGCAGCAGATGTACCTAAGACATTTCTTCTAGATTTGGTTTATATAAGGAATTATGTCCAAGCATTAAACTACAAGCAACCCTGGTAATGGGCATCGGGTAAAAGGATGCACACCAGATAGCTCAAATATTCAACCGTCGCAAAGTGGACTGCCTTCTCTGGGCTGGCATCACTTGGCCAAGGATTATGCTCTTTCCATTCTGCTTCCAAAAACTAAGTAAGATCTCATTAGAAATTCTTTTGTACGTTGGAGCAGAGGGAAGAACAGAGCAAGAGGAAGAAAAAAAAGGATTCATTCCTTTGAACTTGTGAAGATAAGAACATGCCGTAATGGGGAAAGAGAAGTGTACTTCAGAAGGAAACCACAGCCCTGTAATTGGCATTGAGAAATACTCTGTAATATCAGATAGTATTATCAGGGACACTACAGCTGAAAAGGATCCAAGGAAGAACCAAGATCATGTATTTTGTGTACAGATTTTTGCATCTAGACGTACTACAATCTGCCACATGTTCCAACATACAGATAATAGGTTTATAATTTATACATGTGGATGCTAATCTCTATCTAAAGAACAACTTGAATTGGATAAGTGACTCGGAAATATTAAACAAGGAGGCAATGGACTACTTCTGTAACCTGGAGTGACAATTTTTTTTTTTTTAAATGAGCTTTGTTTAATGGGCTTTGTTTTAAAATCCCTGATATGCTTTTTTTCCCCCTGAATTTAGTTTCAAAAATATCTTTGTTTTAGGTAAGCGTCTAAAATATTTGTTGGTCAATCCTTTAAAAACTATTTCGTCTCTCCTTAGGTAGCAAACTGAACAGTGAAAATTGTTTACACAGTGAATCCATAATAGAGTGAGTCTGAGTAAGCAAGTTATGTGTGACATTTGCCTTTAATATTAAGATATTAATTATCATTAAATGCAAGATAAATGTTGTTCAGTCCTGTCTCTTTTATCTTCTACTAATAAAATAAAGTTATCATGAAGCAAAAGCTAGAATACCAAATGTGAAAGCAGGTTTTGTAAACCTCAGTGCATCTGAGGTGGTTTCATAGAAATAGGATATAGAAGTAGGAAGAACAAAGGCTGTATCACTTGTGACTCACCAAGCCTCCCTGTGTTGCCTGCCAATCAAAGCTGATGGGCTTAGATCTCTCCCACCAACATTTCCTTCAGCAGAAGGCAGCTGTAATAGAAGACAGCCCAGGTCAGAAGCATCTGCCCATGCATTGTGTGCAAAATCTGAACCGCCGCATGGCTCCAGCTGCTGCTGCTGTTACCCTCAGTCAGGCAAAGGGAGGCAGGTAGCCTCAGTGGCCCTGTGCTGTTGAAATCCAGACTGATAATTTGATTCTCAGGACCATCTTCATCTCCTGTCCTCACCTCAGCCTTTGGATGGTCAACTTCCTCAAGAAATGGCATGACAGTCCTGAGGGCCTTGGCAGTGGAGTATTGTTGAAATTGAGAGAAGGCAGCTGCTGCTCAGTCAGGGGCCAAAATCACCTGAGCTGCTGTGTCTGATAGAAAATGAAATTGAAGGAGCCAGATATTCTGAACTGACCATCTGCTTTAGGAGAGGTGTTGCTGTAACTCGGCAAAGCTAATAGCTCTGGTGATCGTTACTAAAGAGGATGGGCTATTTCTCTTTGTACACTTACTGGTGATATTTTCTCAAATACAGATATCAGTCCCGCTTCAGATATCCACTGGCTCCCATTTATCAAACTGACAGCTAGCCAGCAAGCAAGCAAACTTCTCAAAATGTATGATAAAATTAGCTGCAATCAATACTCTGTCCAAAGTAATATGATTAAGCCTACAAGTTTAGGTTTAATTTCATCTTGCAGACTGCAGATGACACTGTTTCAGAAGGACCTGATTTTTGAAATGTCCAGAAGAAGATAAGCAGAGATCAATTTACGGTTCTTGTTGGCCAGCTACGCTTACTAGGTAAAAAACAATGTTAGGGAAAATATTGCTGACATGTCTATTTGCAGGGTGACAGTTATAAGCAATCACAGACTTCAGGACAAAATACCGAAAGTTTTATTACACAGGTTTTTTTAAGGACTCCAAATTATGATGAATGCTGAGCCTGACCACTTTCAGATTCATGTTATTACTGTTACACATTAAATTTAGTGAGGCAGAATGCAGTTTGGTGTTTGTAATTGGAATTATCACTCATAGGCGAACATAGCATACCGATTAATCTTACTACCAGGTGAGTGAAGAGCTTGGGCAAGAATCTAAATTTTGAGTGTTTGAGGTAGTAGTAGGACATTAGTGGGACTAATTGGTTGGCAGTTACACCAGGTATAAGTAAAGAAATTTTTGAGAGTTTGAGTCTACCTCCATCAATCTTATAGCTATGTAATTTAAACTGTTTTCATGTTGTCTTTTGCTGATAGCTGCCCTCGGGTCAGAGATGCCTGTGTGGTGTCACTGCTTCATTGCCACAAGATACGATCACATTTCAAACATTTAGTATGAGACACGATACCACTGATACTGGTTTTTGCATCTTAAGATGCATTTGAGCACAGTCTTGAATAAGAGAACGAGGTGCCCCTAGCACTGCTGGTACCGAGTGTAACTCCTGCTGCTCATGCCTGCTCTGGCCATTGTGCTCATGGGCTGCTCCTTCCTGTAGCAGTCGTGTGTGATTCATCCTGCCTGCAGTGATCCAGCTCTGGTGCTGCCTTGTCATTGTCACCTACTGTTGTAATGCTGTAATGCAGTGTCAATGAAGCCATAAATCAAGCCTGCTCTGACACAGATACTCTTAGAAAGTTAAACATCCTAAAAGTTCTGCACAGTGCACAATCTAGACACCAGGCTGATCATTTCTTTCCAAGCTGATAGAAGCAAGACCTTTCCTATTATAAGTTGGGGGTGGCTGCTGGAAGAAAAATCTCTTGTGAAGATATGCTCTTTGTGGAATTTGTTCCATTTCTCTGTTTGATCTGTTACCGTGCCTGGGGGAGACCCTTTCCTTTTGGCTCTTTGATTGAGGTCCTGCTGTGGGTGTAGGGTGAGGTGTTCATGTCCTGTGTGGAAGAGGGATTGGCAGCAGTTGCAAAAGGGAGTGGTGCAGAGGGTTTGAGAATAAGGGTTTTGGCAGCTTCTGTTAGCAGCAAATCCTGAGCATATGATAACACTTAACAAAGGAAATGTCAGGAGTCAGCACCATGTTAAAGAAACCTTGAACTAATCTTTCAATTTGGGCTGTGAGAAAGACTGTTTGACAGTGGTGTGTGCACATGTGGGTACCCACACTGTGTGCTTTGGTGTGTTTGTGTAGAAGTAAAATTTGTCCTTGGATTCTTGTAATCCCTTCTTGCTGGGGGGAAAAAAAAAATAAAAAAAAATTATATGGATTTTTGGTCAATGCAGGACAACATTTGTGTCTTAGCATGTTTCCAATCAATTGGTGCCAGAAACATGAATCTGACTGTGCACTTGTGTACAGCCTTTGGGCAGCATGTATAAAAAGGCAACTTAATCGGGGCACTTTAGCTCTACTTGGTAGGAAAGAAGTATCTGTGTTAGGAGCTATCTTGCACGCTTTGACCATGCTTTTGTCTGAGAAGTGATCATGTTCTCATTATAGGTCACTTGGAAATATTTTCTTCTGAACAAGTTTTTCCTGTTCAAGCTATCATCTAACCCGGACGCCAGTGAAGCAGCTGCCTCTTGGGTAAATCCACGGAAGGCACAGTTCTTGTTAGACTCTTTCACGTGTCCATCTAGATTAAAATAATCAGATCTGCTGATGTGTGCTGCCATCAGCAACTGTACTGGCTTGTGCACATCAGTGCGCAGAGTGGCTAATTAAAAAAAATAATCCGATCTCTGTTTGCCCTAAGCCAAGATAAATTGTAAATAAATTGATAAACAAAAAGTCTTCTTGCTGGACTCCTCCAGTCTCTCAAGAAGCAGATGCTGGGGGTGACTGTCACATTTCTTAAGCAGTTGGAAATGCAGTCATCTCAGGATGACAGATCTGACACAGCTGGAATTACAGCCCTGTTTCCATCAAGCCTTGTAGAGATGTGCTGCAGTTATGGCTGCCAGTAGCCTTGGAATTGTATCTTGCTTTAGTTGATCCCTCAAAGCAGTTATTTCTGTTGAAATGGACATAAGATCTGGAGGTTTGCATACTACACTTCAGGTAGTGCTTGGCAAGAGCTGTCGTTCTTAATTGAGGCAGTGCTTGATTCCTGGCCCTTTGCTGGTGTGTTTGTCAGGTGTGAGTTTGCTGTGTAGAAAGACTTTAAGTGTGTTTAACTTCATGCTCTGCAGCTTGGCTTCAAAGGATTTGCTCATAGCTCAGAACTTAAAAACACCTTCATCTTCTGTGTCAGGGTGACCTGGTTCCTTTGCTCTGGAAAGCAAAAGGAATGGTGCTTGCAGATTGCTCTGACACCAGACATCATCTGTGCTTCAGCTGTCTCACTTGAAAGACAAGAGAACGTGTACTCATGTAGTCCCCAACATGTGTAGACATCTGAAGGTTGATGTGTACAGCACATTGCTTTAAGTACCTCACAGATGGCAATTCTGAGAATCCATCTGACTGCAGCCTGGTAAAAAATGTTGCAAAGATGGATTAATGACTAAGAATTCCTTACCTGTAGCTGAACAATGACCAGAAAATGGAAGGTGGCCCAGCATTCATGTGTTCCCTGAGAGCTTGTTTCTGCAGAACGTGACTTTCCAAATGCCACCAGAAAGCTGATGATGACTTCATCTAAAATGTTGTAAATGGTAAAGTATTCCACAAATGAACTCATCATCTTAAAAATCAATAGCATTTAAGATGTGTGTTCCAAAGAGTGACAGCACTAATCTGAAAATGTTCCCTGATTCAGCAGATGAATGGAAATAACCATTAGAGAACAGGATGCTTCCTACTGTTCCACCCACGCCTCTCTTTTTCGGAAGTAATTCGTGTTCTTTCACAGCTGGTAATGGCAATGAACTCCTCTGTGTCTATGAATTCCTGAGGCAAGAGGAGAATTACTGGGATAAAGAATCAGCAACGATATGACTGTGACAGAAGGCTACCAGTTAAAACAGGCAACCAGCTTAGCTTTGGTGTTGGGCAGGTTGGATTTACTTGTTCTTGGGAAGAATATGGGTAAAGGTGGAATTTACGGCTAGCAAGCATTGATTAGAGCTAGGTTTTGTTCATGTAGTTAGGTGATGATTGTGTTTTGGACCAGGAAGAATTATTGGGTTGGAGCTGTAATTGGGGTAAAGGACAGAAGGTGCCAGAAAAACCCAAACGCTCTTAGTGGTAGCGGGTGTAGTGCCCAGTAGTGTGGTGTGGCAGGGGCTGACAGGGTAGATTTTGACCTGGGGCTACAAGATGGTGCTGACGTTGGCCTGGGCTTTAGACTATCAGGGCAAGGGGGACTGAGAAATAGTAGAAAGCAATGATGGCTTCATGTAGGACAAGATTTAGACAGAGGTTTCAGGACACTATAGCAGATGGAAGCTCAATGTGTATGAGGTAGGGGCATCTGGTCTGGTAATCTGTATTTCTTTTTGAGTTTTGAAGGAGAATTTAGTCTATGCTAAGCTAATTGGTGTCTGTTGTCACTTTCTTGCTGTGTTAAATATGGGTCCAAAAATGTTTGGGTCTGAGTTAAAAGTAATCACTTATGTAGGAATTAATGAACACATTTTTCTCAAGGAATTCAACTCTCTGGAGCAAAAGTGTTGGGCAGTTACATCCCAACATAACAGTGAGCTTTATTTAAACTGTGTGACTTGCTTTTTACCATAAGTTGTGTCTGTGGGCATGGGTTCTGTTTTTTCCCTTCCAGACTGATGGGTACTGCTCTTAGCCATAGGGTTCAATTCTGCTCCACTACATCAAGCTTTATGGCCCACTCCTAAAAGTAGATTTAACAGTAGCAGAAGCCTAAATGCTGAAGCATTATTGCAAAGCAGTCCAGGCTCCAGAGTCACTGCTTCAACAGCCTTGTAAGAAGTTTGGCTAGACAACAACCTGTAAACCACCAGGGTAAATGCAGAGTGCCTTCAAATGTAGCTCAGTTTCAGATGTGGTTTAACACTGATTTCAGCTGGGTAAAATTCTCTGCAGGGATCTTCAGCACACAGAACCTCAGTTCAGGCTTTCTTATGCTGCATCACCTTGGTTTATGTGGCGAGAAGTGTGCTCAGTCCTTTATGCATTAGTTGATTCTTTGCTGACCTCGATGCTCCCCCATTACTCCCAGCAGTCGGCTTCAAGAACAGAAGGAAGTTTCATTATTTCAGTTCAGCTGCAGTCAGAGAGAAAGATGGGCTACAGACCGAGGGAAGAGCAGGCAGGGAAAGTGTGTGCACATGTTAAACTCTTAAAACAGCAAAATAAGAAAGCCAAGGAAAAAACAAACAAACAAAAAACTCCAGGCAGAAGGAACCATCTTTAACCACTAGAAATAAGTCCTGTAGTGATCTCCAGAGTAACAAATTCATGTCTAAATTCTAATAACCTTTTTCTTCTTTGTTTTTTAAAGGAGTTTGTCCATACAAAGCTATTCTATCTCAGCTGCTCTGCCAAAAGGCCCCATGTGAAAAATTACTCGGGGACAACAAAAACCAAGGGCAAACAAAATAAACCAAGGAATTCTGTGGGGCACAAAGACTTCTCTTACCTCTTGTGTACAACCCCCTTTTGTACTCCTGCCATGCTGGTCCACGGTTTATCATCTCCTGAATGTTGTAGTGGAGATATAATGTTCTCTAATTTCCATGAGGAAAAAAAAAAAAAAACAACCCTGTCTACCCCAAAATGCTCATTACAGAGTAGAAACATCTTTGTTATTTAAGAAACTCAGTTGGGAAGTGTCTGCTTTTACTGCTGCTTGCAGTAGGACTAAGTGCTGTCAAGACTTCAGTAAGCTATGTCTCCACAGTTTCAGTGCAGAGTTTTGTTTCTTGACTTCACTGTGCCAGTTTGCTGCGTCCCAGTCGTGCTTAGAGGATCTGTTTGTTCTTAGTGAGACTGCCCCAGGCGTTATTTCTTGAATGATTCCAACACAGACTCTGAAAATATGTTGGAGGAAGGGCTACAGGTCCTGCCTCTGAGAGAGCTTTGGTAATAAAGCACCGGTACGTGCCCAGTGAACTTTTCTTTGAAATGCTTCTTTTTTTTTACCTGGCGAGGTCCACTGCTGTGCCTGACAGCAGCACACTCCTGAAAAGCTGTCCCACAGTTTGGAGCTGCTGCACGTTGAATGCAGAAATCTGGCATCTATCTACATGTAGAGATGAGGGCCTAGCAGTTGGTAATTCACTCCTTGCCAGGTCAACACTGCAGTCCCTTGAATTGTTTTTGTATAGAGAATGTCAGTGTCATTAATGTTAGTGATGGACTATCCTAGTGCACCATTATTTTCCTTACACACAGGGCCAATGCTATGTACTAGTTGGGTGATCCTGAACATTTGGTAATTTATTTTGTAATACCTCAGTATTAAAAATGTATCAAGGAGTTTGCCTTTCCTAAGTGCTAAGTGTATTTAGATGCTGTTTGAACTAAGTGCACTCTCCACTCAGCGAACAGCAAGGCAGACTCAGTAAAAACAAACCCATTCTGAGTTCAAAGCACATTTTGCTCAGGGCTTATGAGTCACCACAAAATCTAACTGAGTTTTCTTTATGTTTATCTAAGTATTGCTATAAAATACGGACACATTCATACTGGTCACCATAGTACTCTAGTAGCATGTCTAAAGCACCTACAGGGGAAACCCTTTTTTTTTTGTCTCTTTTTTTTTCTTTTTTTTTTTTTTTCTTCTGTTTTTAATTAATGGGCAAGCATAGGAACCATACTGTAAGATTAAGCTGCATCTCTGTCCCAGTTGCATCCCTCTGACTCCAGCCTAGCTTTGGAAGTTATCAGCCGTTTATGGGCAAGGGCTCTTACAAGCCACCAGGAAGTCTCCCCACTAGATTCTCACAAACATTCTTCATTTGGTAAAGTCAAGGATTAAAAAAGAGAAGTGAGAGCTTGAAGAGTGGGTTAGGTTAGGCAGCATCATGCCTCGAGCTACTGGCTGAAGGGATGCCCCAAGGACACCTGCTGATGGGATCCCACCCTCCACCTCTCCAGTTCAAGGGAGTGGGGATAACCTGAGACCACCCTTCAAAGGCTGTGTGCCAGCTCTGTGCACACCTCCTTCAGGGAAGTATCTCTAATTCCATAGGCATCTGTACTTGAGGCTAGTAATTCTTCTTTTCCTCTTAATGCTGGAAATTTACAATAGAAATGAAGACTTGAGAACCTATTCTGCAGCCAGTCCCAGCTTCCCGGGAGTGCAGAGGCACAGAATTCAAGCTGCCTGAACCAAATGAGACAGCAGGAGCCCTGAGAGCAGGAAAAGCCATTTAAAGCTCTTCTGCTTATATCTTTCACTGCTGATCTTGCTGTGGGGGTAGATGTTAATTTAATGAGTACTCATTAAATTATCTTACAGTAGCTAAGATAGGTCCCAGCAGGTTCCTTGAACATGGCACAGGATTTTGTTTTGTATTGTTTGGGCTTAATTAATTTTTCTGAGGGACAGTTATAGTCCTAAGAGAAAAGGTTATAAAAATAACATTGGTGGGAACTTAAGCTTATCCCCACCTATGCTCATGGTATTTTTAGGGTAATATTTAAAATACAGTTCAGCTTTCAGTATTTTCTTTTTCCCCTCAAACTTTCTAGCTACATTATTTTTGAAATGTTAAAAACAATAATCTCAAAGAAAGAAAAATAATTTTAAGCAAAAGCAGTATGTATGACCTGAATGGATTTGAAATTAAGCAATGTTTCTTTAGGGGGGTTTGCCTGTGAAAAAAATCATCACAGTTGTCTTGGCATTTATCTGCAACAGTTTTTCACCATATTTTTCAGATGTCCCACAGGTGCAGATCAGTTGTTCACACAACACTATAATCGGGGTGAGTTGAGAGAGATTAATTCTACCTGAGAAGTACAGTTATAAGGGAAGTGTGACACCTCTAGCAGCAACAACTAAAAACGTAAAATAAACTGTTCATCTGAAATTGAAGCCCAGTAGAAAGGGGGGAAAAATGTAGGAGATTTAAAACAAAGAAATGATGTGAGAGTGGTCACCAGAGGATGCTTTTGAAGGCTGTCCCTAAAGACAAATAACTGACATATTATCAGAGAAGGCATCTTGTGTTAGCAGTAATTGAGGACTAATTAGCAGCAAGGAGAACTGTACCTCATGCAATTCCTTTAGAGATCCAATGTTGGTACATATGAATAATAAGCAGTAAAATATTTACCATTTTCAGGGTTCAGAAGGCTGTCAGTGGGCTCTGAAGGGAGGTCCCTCTGTGGGCTGTGGCTGTGTAGTCCAGTATGCCCAGTGCAGGGATGCTCCAGCACCCCTCTCCAGACACTCCAGTTGCTCACACTGGGAGAAACACGAGTGCAAGGCATCAACTGTGCTAAAACTGACAAGCCCTCTAACCAGCTGGAAGGTCTCTTTCCTAGATGGTGTGGCTGTCGTCACCTCTTCCAGTGCTGGATGTGTGATACCCTCCAGGCTCCAAACCCTCCTCTGTTAACAGGAGTAGAGCAAAACAGCCTGAGGTCCTCCAGTGCTTTTTGGTCCTGCTGTTTTCCATATAATTGAATAAGAAAGCTCAGATCAGTCACAGAGTGAATGAGCAGGATGCTCAACAGCTAATTTTGTGTTTAAAAGAGATCTTTTTCCCTGTATTTGGACTAACAGCTTATCAGTGTGAGTCAGGCCTGAAGAAATGAAACACCATGTTACATGGGTTTACATATAAATTAGCTCACATTTTCTCAGAGGCACACTGGACGATTTCCATTAGTTTAGCAGGATTTTCCAGTGATTGGGGTTTTGAAGGCCAGTGCAGCCTCTGCAATAAATATACTTGCTGATGTTAGAATTAAGTTTTTATTGGAGTTGAGGTGTGGTCTGAAGGTTTATTAATATCTGAACTGATGTGCAGACAGCAGGTCAAATTGAAGGCAACATTATTTAAACTAAAGCAACATTCCATGGCACGCTTATTTTAGGGAAATATGGAAACAATTTCAGTTCCTTCGGATAAGTAACGTGTCAAGTTTGCAAATTGTATTATAAAAGAAACTTTGGGTTTGTATTTCCATGCTTCTGAAACAGTCAAGGTGCATCCACCTGAAGTAGACTTCAGATAATGAACTATGAGGAGGAACGTTTTAAATCATTTGTCTATAGTGATGAATTTTGAACAAACTGAGATTTCTGATGGGCAGAGAATTGAAGATATTTATTCACTGAGTTAGGGCTACAATGAACTTATTCTATGCATGTGGACATTCTATATTGTGAATAATTTCTAAAGTGCCTAATCCTGTGATATAAAGTTACAATAATGGGAGAGTGTAAACTGCCTACAAGGGCCATTGCTTTGTGCTTTGACCTTACTGAGGACATGAGCAGCTTATTTGCCACAATTGATACGAGAGGTGTCCAAGACCAGTTCAAACGTGCAGTGCAAATGTAGCTGGGCAGATGGGGAGCTGCAGTGAGAACGGGGAAACGTGAGACCTTTGTGGGGATATTTGGCGAATCCCCACCAGGCTGAGATGCATAACTGCTCAGCATTTCTTGGGTGGAACAACAAGACCATCCCCAGAAAGGGGCAAGGAGACCTCCAGAAATGAGCTCAAGAACAGTCTGGGTTTTTTTTCATGGATCTTATATATCCAAAGTACTTTCTGGGAGAGGTGGGGTTTATTTTCCTGAGAACATGCATGGTACTTAACATAATAAGCCTGTAGTTTCCAGATAATTTAATGATGCTGCAAAATGTGGTTTATGGCTAAATTTCTTGGTTCTGTATTAATCCCAAAAACACTGCCTTCAAGAAACACTGGGATATTCTTCTTCCCCCCCCCCCCGTAAAAAAAACAAAAGATGGCTCTTGATTTTGTGGTTGAAAAGCTCCTGATGCCTGGGTTTTATGTTTGTTTTTTAACTGAAACCTCAGTGCTTTCCCCAGTTGCAGGAAGGAGAGTGTTTTATTACCTTGGTTTATCAATTAATTGTATCCTGATAAACAGTTGTTTTGAGTTATCTGCTTCCGATGCTTCCAGTATGAAACTGGAATCTGCTAAAATTCAAGGAGATCTGGTGCAAGCAGATAAATGGTAGTAGGAATTTAATGCGGTGCTCTTAAAATAAAGGAGTAAAGTATTGGTAATGAACTCTTAATTTGTGGACACAGAACAGTTCTCCAAATTGCAGACTGTTTTCATACTTCAATACTTTCTCCATTATGAAGCAATTAACTCGCTTCTGTTGCCTGTTAAGAACAGAAGTATTTGTTTAAACTGTGGCACCTTCCTCTCTTCCCAAATATATTCTTGCAGTTTCTCAGTCTTTACTGTTTTGCATGAGAGATTCATGTTCTTCATAGTGTCATAGGCACATCAACAGCTGATCTGAATTTTCATGTATTCAATTTCCTAGAGCAGAAGTATTATTTAGGGTTGAGTTCTTAATATTTTTTCCCAGTAAAATTAATATTTATTTCATTCATAAGAAGCAACTGCAGGAAAATGGAAATGTCTGCATCCTTACAAGGTGATGTAGATTTTAACAAATTATTTTATTTACTTTAAATTGTGATTTCCTCTAATCATCATAGTAAATGTTGATTAGCAGCGTGATATGCATTATTGAGTTTATGCTACATCTTCAGAGCATGTGCTGTATTTCATAGCTGAAAATGCTTGACTTTGCTGTCTTATCTCAACATCTTTTACTGCCACTGCTTGCTCTTTGAACTAATCAACGGCAGTCAAAAGGGGAGAGGAAACACAGTATGTGTAGAAGCAAACAAGGTGCTGTAATTCAGTCCGTGCTTGGAGAAACAAAAAGATTTAAGATTGCTTCATGTTGAATTGAAAAAATGCCTTCATTGTTGGGAGACAGGGAAAAAAACCCCTAGTGTACTACTTCCTAATTTAATACCTTTTTTGTGTGTGTGTGCCCAGCTGGTGTGCTATTATTATTAACCAAGCTGGGAGGCAGGTAATTTTAAAATAAAATATAAATTGCATCATTTAGGGCTTTCATGAAGTCCTTTCATATTCTCAGAATGTAAATGACATTAAAGATACTGAATATTTAAGCTTGATAATTTTATAAAATGGAGTTTGGAGCATGAATTACTTGTAAAAACTCTTTGTCCTGTGTACTCCAGACTGTACAGGAGGTTAGACTAGATAGCCCTAAAATTCAGAAGTGAAGTTCTGGTCCAGCTGAATTAATGGGCTGTTTTCTCATTGGCATAATAGAGGCAACAGTTCAGCCAGTGAGTCTTTTGCGATCAGTGTGCTCCCTAGACTTGAAAGTGTGCACAAGGCAGTATGCATACAGTCCTTGCTCAAAGAATTTGTGATATTACACCAAAATGCATCCACCAGTGGGGCTGTGCTTGCTTTTTATTCAAACTTTGTTTATAGCCACCATACATTCCTTGAGATTGCCTATAACAGAATCTGAAGATGCAAATCCCAAGCTTGGATAAGAGAAAGAGGCAAAGAAACTTAAACTGTCTACAAGGTCCAGCAAAATATTTTCATGAATGAAATCTGCAAGTTCATGCAAAGGTTCTATGACAATAAGTGTTTCACAGTTATAATCAAGCAAAAAAATAGTATTTTTAGAAAGAATTTTAGTGTTGATAACAATACTTAATTGTGTAGTAATTTAAGCAGCATGTAAACAGACCTGTGACTAGCTTCTGGTGATCCTTGTACCAGAATCGTATTCCAGAATTACAGACTTCTTTGGGCTTTTCTTGTTTTCAGACCCTCTTTTCATGAGGGCACAAGCTAAACTGTAGAATTTAAGCACATTAATTAAAATCCATCTTTGCTGTGTTCCATCTTTTTCAAATGTAGCCTGTTGTTTTTCCCTTATAACGCTGAAAATGCTAATACATTCTTATTCCAGCCTTTAAATCTCTCAACCATGTGCAACTTTGGTTTTAAGGAGAGATCTTCAAGAAAATTTCAGTTATCTTGACAAGGCAGAACAGTAATCTCTGAAAAGCTGTTTCAAAGGATTTGTCAAACACACTCACAGGTGTGTGGTATAACCACCTGCCCATGCTGTCTATTTTCTCTCTTTTTTTTCTTTTTTGTTTGTTTGTTTATTGTTGGAATTGTACATTTAAATAACTGTAGAATGTAACAGAGCTTAGGCTGCTATTGGAGGTTTCTATTCCAAGTTTCATTTGACTTGATTCAGAAATGAGATTTGAACTCACCTCTACCACCTCCCAGGTCAGTGTTTGCTGTTCCAGATGATTTAATTATTTGCTCTACTTTTGGGGTTTGTTACTTGAGGGTTTTTTTCCTCAAAAAGCAGCAGAGGCAAGTGTAAATCTCAAAATTTTACTGGATTAAAAATTTTATTTCTGACCATGTCTTCTATATAATGTTCACTCTTGAAAATTAATTAGTTCATAATGTCCATTTTCTTACTGACAAAGTCAACTAACCTTTGTTTTGAGGTGCTGTATGTGTTAGAGGAGGTGACCTTATCTTAACACTCACCTTTTATTATTTCGATCAAAAAAAATCCATTTATTGTCACAAAGCTGTATGGGAGATACAGAAGCCCTACTGTAAACTCTGTTTTGTTGTTTTTTGGTTTGTTTTTTTTTTTTTTTTTTTTTAGCTCTGCTTTTCAATGCCAAAAAGCTCCGAAAAGATGCTTGAAATCCACAAGGGAGAGATAAATTAGATTCCAGCTGACATGACTGAATTTTAAGCTACTGAATATTTTACAGTTCAATTAGATAATGCTAGGTTCCACTAAGCATAGCATCAGGCTGTGGGATGGGGTTCTTTTCAGCTGCCATTTGAAAATGGAAACCAGCAGCCCAAACTGTTAAATATCTTTAACTCAGTATGTGGTTTGCCATCTTGCTCAAAACTGGTGTAAGACTTTTCCATAAAGTTTAGAGAAATTTGACCTTTAGCAGCAGTTCTTGTAAGCGATCTCAATTTCATGCCTTGTTGATTAGGGTTCACCTTATTCTCCAGGAGTAGTAGAAAAATAATGCCAAGAGACAGCTTGGACTTCTTGCTTTTGTGCTCGTGTTGATAAGGTAGAGAGAGGTGCTGTCTGTCACTTCTGAAAGTGGCTGCAGATGGTAAATCCTTGCAGTTCTCCTCTCCCAAATGATGTAGGAATACATTATCATACTTCATCCTCCGGCCTCTCAGTCCTGCTTGGCACTTGGTCCCAGGCTGGGAATTCTGCTGTGTGGGGTTTTCTTTGTGTGTTTTGGTTTGCTGTTTTGTTTTGTAGAGAAAGATGAGATAATCTGGTGCTAGCGTACTGAGTTGGCTGACTGGCTGATCCAATGGAAATAATTACATTTATCATATTCCTGAGAGGATGTAGTTAATTAAGTAACTGAAGACAATGCTGCTGCAAACATGTTTCACTCATTTACTTTGATCTTTTAAATATATTCACAAATGTTTATGAGGCTGCAAACACGAGTGCAAAGCCACGTATTTCAAAGTCCAACAATGCAGGTTTAGGAGGCTCAGACACATCCTGGAGAGTCATACTGTGAATTCTTTTGGACAGAAAGAGGGTGAGGTTGAATGCCAGACATCTCCTGGTGTGGATCAGTGAACTGAGGATAATTCTATTCCACTTTTTATTTTCATACATTCACTTAAAAACAGAAAAATAAAAGGTCATTTTGGAAATCTGTCTTGACAATTGTGAAACCATACAAACTGGAGAGAAAGATGCCTGGATCTTGCTAAGAAATGTTTCTTTGTGGGTATGTTGTGCCTTTAGGGCAGCTTTGAGATTCTGCTGTGAGATGAAACTAATGGGATCTTTCCAGTGAAGCTTCACTGTTGCTCTGATGTTGCAAACAGGCTCATATACCCCTCAGTCACATGTTGATAATCACTTCTCTAAAAATGGTGATTCATTTGATCTGGCTGTTTGCTAGATATGGATCTTCCTTCTCCTTTTGAGAAGGGAGAGTTATTTTTTAGCTTTAGGATTGTGGCAGATGCAGAAGAGGCTGCTGAGTTGAAGGTCAAACATTGGTATTTTTTTTCCCAGTGTTTATTTCAATGTTTTAATGTAGAGCTGCTGCAAGGGCCTTGTGCCCTTTGTGGTGTAACACCTTTGTAATGTGTGACATTGAAGCCTTTGCTTGGTTACTGGAGCACAAAAGTTGTTTGGCATGTAGTTGTGTCACTGCATGTGCCCTGAGAAACAGCAACCTGGAAATCTGTAAAAACATATTTGCTCCTTGACTGATCTCAAATCCCTTAATTTCCTGATTGCTTTAGACTCTCTTGAATTATTCCTTTTCCCTGGCTGATTTACTGCTGGTATCAGGAGCTGGGTCCCTGGGCTTTTTCATGCTCCTCTTGCATGAATACAGTGAGAAAGGTGTTATGTCTTGTTGCAGACTCAAAGCTGTGATTTCAAGACCCATCCCCTCTCAGACTGCCCTAAGTGGGGCTGTGTGTTGCCTGGGAAGTCTGCATGACTCTACTTCACCCGGCACAAGCCTCTTCATGGCAGTGTCTGGGCTGTGGGTACTGGGTTGCTGTGTCAGCATGGGCTGTTCAGGATATGCCGTGGGTGTGATGCTATTATATGGTACCTGTTTGCTTTGCTCAAGTGGTTTAGAGGGGCGCAGTGCCAATACTTTTAATGCCAGGGTATAGTCTCATTCTGGTCTCATAACAATTGAGTGCGGGGAGAAGGTGGGGATTCAAAGGGTTTGGTTTTGTTCCAAGAAGCCAGGGTCTCTTATTCCGTGTGCTCCTTCAACAGTGACCCTGTCAGTACCTTGCTTTCTTGTTACACAGCTGATTTTCCCAGCCTGCCTTGTCTGAAATTCCTGGATATGAGGTTGTAATCAGTCCACACAAATGATTCCACTGCCTGCTTTCTCCCTTTTTTTCTTTCTATTTTTTTGGAAATTTTTGGTTGCCTGTACATGAGATACTTTGCTGACCTAATTTTTCTGCCTCCCTTTTCTAGTCTTTCACATTGTGCTGATGTGCAGAAGCACAGGGGGACATTTGCATATATGCAAAGCTTTACAAAACATGCTGAGAGGTGTAGCCTCTTCTCAGGCAAGATGTTTTCAATCTCTCGCCTCACAGTTGTCTTCTATCCTGTCCTCCTTGTTTAATATGTTAGAGGTACCTGCCATTTCTCTCAGTAAAATAGCTGCTTTTTCACAGTGGTGGTAGCTTGTTACCCAGTGTATGTCATCTTTTTTGATGAATATATGTGCTAAGGGTGTTGGAGGCTGTAGAATGAAAGAGTGAGTGGTTCCCCTGCAGCCACTGGTGCATAGTTCCTTCCATGCTAGAAGAATCAATGCAGCTTAACTGTCATAGAGAGGGACATTTCCAGCATATATGTGGCAGAACAATTTTAGAGTGTTGCGAGCCTAAGGAAGGATGAGGCTTTACTGCTGGATTTTCATGGAAGTAGGGAAAGAGAATATGATTAAGGATGTTTGCCCTTGAACTGCTTACAAGACACTCTTTCAAGCTATGAGGGCAACTTTATAAAAGTGACAAAATCATATGCTGAGTATAATTGCAATTATCATGCATACATGGGAAGACTTTTGCAAGTCTGTAAGCATCTTTAAAAAACAGTAGAAAAATTGAGTACTTTGTTTATGTTAATGCTTGGCATCAGACAAACAAAATGTGCAGTTGCCTTGTGTTCTCCATGTGGGCTTTAAGCACCTGTGCATACTGAAATAAAGATGTGTGGTAAATTCTGCAGAGACAGACCAAAGAATGTGGTTCTGTGTTCAGTGGAAAAAATCCCATTGCTTGTCAAGAGGGGAATTTTGTCCTACACTGGGTCTGTGTCATTTCTGGTATCAAATCTCCGCACTAGTCCCCACGGGCTATGTTGTGTAGAAGTTAGAGTGGAAACTGTGCTATACCATTGACACCATCAGGCCTTGCTTCTGCAGCAGAGCTGCTGTTGTGGGGCACTTTGGGGTTGGTGCTGCTGACCAGCAGAGTGAGATGCATTTCACAGGTGGCAGGTCACAGTGTGCAGAGTGTTCCCGCAAAGCTTTGGGTGCAGTTCATTAAAACACTGAAGTACTGGGGAGAAGAGAGGGAGGTTTACAATTACCCTGTATTTGATGTCATGCATTATTGAAATGTCCAACTAGAACCACCTACCAACTCCTTCAATAGTTTATATATATATGGAAATGTGCCTCCTGCTGCTGGCAGGTTTTGTCACAATTGGGTGATTATGAGGTACCAACCCATTTGAGCATCTGGTCTGAGAAACCTTAAAAAGGCATCCTCTGCTGAAAGTGCTGCTCACCTTAGGATGTTTCAGTGTTGGAGAAACCTCAAACTACCAGAGCTTTTTGAAAATCTTGGCTGTAAATTCTGAAGCCGTGAATATATAAAATATGATGGCACTAGGCCCAGCTGGAGTACAAACACACACACAAAACCACATGAGAATATGAACAGTACTAACAAGATCTAGATACTGTGGTCTGCTGCTGCTGCTCTCACCCCAATTCCATAGAATGGCCTATGGAAATGAATTTATTCTCTGCCCATTTCTTCTTGCCTTAAGGTTGGATTCTGAACTTTATGGGACTTTCTGGTTTTCATCTCCCCTTTCAACTTAACATTGCCTTTTAGTTTTATTATCTTCAAAGCTCAGAGAGATTCTGCATTTTATCTGCAGGGAAGCTCACTTGTTTTTAAATGATTTTCAGTCTGGAAGTTGGGAGATTACAGGCAGCTGTAAAACAAATTGCCTACGAATAAAGATGAGTTTCTCGGTTACCTGAAAACCCTAATGGATTCAAAATATGAGTTTAAAAGATGAGTTTCTCTTGGCAAGTTGATCCAATGATTTTACACCTCAAGGCCTGTTAAATAATGAGGAAGGCTTGGATTTCTTCTTCTCTTATAGTCTGTCGAATTGGTCAAATGCGAGCTCTGTTAGATAACGAGCAAACGTACGAGAACACTGGCTCTGTAGCACTGTTTTAGGCAGCTTTGCATCAAGAAATTGCACAACATGGCACAAAGGGAAATGTGTTTCACTATTCTGCAGGCACAGATCAGGTAGGGACAATCTTAATGTTGTCAGGCAGACCAAGGAATTGACCCTGCAGCTGAGCGCATATGAATGATGGGGAAGTAAAAAAAACCCGGTGTGCTCTGGTAGAAATTTTAGTTCTGCCATTACATCTCCATCATTAGCAAGTTTAAGTTACCAAAGTTTAGTGGTAGGATGATACAGACTGTCATTTATTCCTAGATTTCTTTTGATATAAACTTTATGAAACAAGGTGGGTGTATCAGGAAAATGATTTGGATGTCTTTGAGATTTTTTTCTGTTTTGTGAGGCAGGTAATACTAAAATAGTTTTTAATGGATGGTTAAACTTAATGTGATTTATAGAAGATCACTTTCCTGTTCTGTGGTTAGGAGGATTACCCACACAGCAAGATCAA
>JANHGN010012019.1:123982-147273 GCA_024605025.1 Megaceryle maxima
TTGGTGGTTTTTTTTTTGTGGTTTGTTTGTTTTTTTTTTTTTTGTTGTTGTTGTTGTTGTTGTTGTGTTGTTTTGTTTTGGTTTGGTTTTTTAGTCCTTTAAGGGCAGCTTCTGTGTTACCAATGTTTTGAGGTATTCCGAACAGGTTTCACTATGTGTATATAGCACTGTAATTCTTTTGAGCCTTGATATGTACTTGAAATGGAAGAAATGTAATTTCCTCAGTGCCTAACAGCTTCACAAATTCTACATGTGATGATTTATTACTGCCTAAAAACCAGTGGATTTTCAAGTCTGAACTCTATGGGTTTCCTGCATAAATCCACCAGATTGTTGCTGGTCTGTCCAAGTTGCTGTGAAGTCACGTGCAAAATTTCTTCTTTTTTTGTTGTGAGCACCAAAAGTTGGCTTTCTGACTGCACAGCAGAAATACTCTATTTGCTATTTACATGAGCATAATTTTGTGACTAAATCACTTAAGTCAGCAACTAATTTCACTGCTGCCTCAGACCTACTTTAAATGAACAGGTATATTCATCAATCACCTCCCTTCTTCTGAGTACTGCCCTAATCAATATGTGAAAGAGCTGCTTAAACACTTTCCTATTGAAAAAAAAAAAAGAAAAAAAAAAAGAGGAAAAAGTGTGGCTAGACAAAACAGCAGAAAAACAAAGTAGAGAGAATTTTAGGAACAGACATTGAAGTTTGAAGTTGTTCTGCATTAGGACTTTGTAAATCACTAAGCAAGAAGGATGACTTAATGGTAACCTTCCACTCAGGGCCCTAAATTAACAGTGCATGGTGACTGCACCATTGTGGCTTCATACAGATGTGTCTGACAGCTTTGGAGCTTGAGTAGTGTGAAAATGCCTGCATGTGAAGGGATGACATTCTGCTGAACAGTGTGAGCACTTAGAGCACATCACTGTCATAAAAGACAAAAGAAACACTGCTGACCGTGCTCTGTGATGGCCATCAAATGTTCAGATGGCATGTGTCTTGCTCAAGAATCTTAGGTACTGGGAAAAGGGCCATAAAGGGATGAAAGAAGGTCTCTGGAATAGATGTGGTGTTCTGGATCTTTGGGACCATACCATCTCTCAATGAATATGACTTTTGTTAATGTAAATGCAGTATTGTGGACTTGTTGCAAGGAACTAGTTCTGTATTTCCTTGTTGGCCTCAGTTGACCTCTACCAAAAGTTACCAGTACAACCTACTGGCTGAAAGAAGTGAAACATTTTAAAGTACTGATATTGAAGGAACTATTGTGCAGTGATGCCTAAGCCAAGAGGAATGAGAGAACCTCATTCTGATACTGGATGTGCTTGAAGATAACTCCTCTTCACTCAGCTTATGGGCTGGGCTTATGCGGCTCTGAGCTTATGTGGCTTTAGCAGAGATTGTCATTGCAGAGATGAAAGATGGGGTCATCTGTTCTTGAGACTTGATGCCCTATCAGCCTTTGTGTTTTGGTCTGTGGTACCAGACTAGTAGATCAGAGTTGGACCTATCTTGTGAGTGCTTTAGAAAGGGCTTAACTTTTTCTCTACGACAACTATATTTTTACCAGTGCTTCAACTGAGGCACCTGGTGCTGCAGAAACACAGATGAAGAGCACTGTGTAGTATTCTGTGTCCATTCAATAAGTGTGACTGAGGAAAGAGGGATTGTGAAAAACAACAGCCATGTTGCTCCACAGAATGGTTTTGGCCAGAACTTTACACCTTCCCAGAATTTACCAACGCTTTGCAGCACGTTCCTGAGATACCTTGGACTAATAACCTGTATTTATGATATTAGCATTTTGTTTCTCATCTGAGCAATGGTTGTTTCCACAGCAGTCTATGCATCAGGACTCTGCCAGTGTGAGGAGGGTCACGTTATGGCCTCACAAGGCGAGATGCAACACAAACCTATTGTTAAGAGCTCAGAAAGAGCCTCAGTTTGGAGGAATACCATAGAAATGGCCACAGAGAAAAGCAAAATGCAAGGCATTATGTAACTGATGATAACTGGTGTTGTAGAAACCTTTGCAAGCCAATTAAAACTCAAAAGCCCCATAGGGCTTTTACACATCACTGGAAGTTTCCATTGTCCTTTTCATTCTGTATTTTAGAGCATTGTTTGGTTTTATTGACTTATTTTCTCCTCTCAGCTTTTATTCTTGTGCTGCATAAGAATGAAATGGCTAACACATGCTTGCAAACCAGAAATGCTAATTATTACAAATGTGATTATAATTTGTTTTAGAAAATGAATTAGAAACATAAATTAGTGCTTTTATATCATGATTCATTTAAAAGAAATGTTTAGTTAGATACAAGCTTTGTTTGCAAGCTCAGTGTTGTAAGACTGAGACTGAAGTTCTTGCATGAATGACATCCTTCTCTCACCCTCTGTGTTTAGAACTCACTACCTACACATTTACCAGAATGAAGGCTTAATAACTTTCTTTCTTTCTTTGAGTGTGCCAGTTAAGTCGCATTAGTCTGTTCTGCACCTGCAAAGCTGCATGCACGTGCTTCATCACATAATTTGTTAAATCAAATATTACTTGCAGCATGTGTTTTTATAATCGAATGTTTTTCTCTTTCAAAGTAAAAAGAGGCATGACTATTCAGAAAGTGGAGGTCTCTCTTCTGGACATTGTGTAGTGCAGCTGCTGCATGTTAAGGAAACCTGAGATTTGCAGATCTGCTTCCCTGTGGAGGAGACAACAGAAAATCAGTATATTCATCTCTCTTTATTTACATACCTATGCTAGTGCTGGAACAGAAGCCATCTGCAAGTACTCTGATAATTCTGTCTTCCAGAAATGCCACCCTGAAAGCTAATGACACCTTCCTGGGAAGCTTCCCTAGCCTAAAAATTGCTTATAGATATAGAGAGGTTAGGAAAGAATCCCTTGAAAACAAACTCTGCTAACCATCATTGATTTTCTCCAAGGGTGACTGCTGAACAAAACTTAAAATTAACAGCTCTCTTAGCAGACTAAGCCTAGCTCGCATGTTAGGAAAACAGTTTGAAACATTATGTGTAATAATAAAACAATCTGTTGACTCCCATCTTAACACTACATTAATATTAATAAAACTTGCTCAGCTTTTGGGCTAGTAAGAATTGCAACTCTTTTGTGCTTGACACGAAGATGATTGATTGCAACACAGTGTTTGGTCTATTATTCTTGTGTGTTTATGGCTGCATCTACACTACTGGTTTATGTTGGATCAAGAACATACTTTTGAAGTAAAACTCTCAATCATTCCCACGTACCATACTTTAATTCACAAAGAACTGAATTAGAAGACATGCTGCAAACTGCTAAAGGGTGTTCAGTCTCTGGGGATCTGTCTAGAGCTTATTCGGAAGTAATCAGTGCTGAAATGTAGACAGTAAAACCAGGCAGCCTTCAGTGGTTCAGATATCCCTCTGTTCCATGACCTTAGAAGCATGTCTTGTCCACCAAAAGGCTGCTTCTCCTGGGGATAAAAGACAGTTGGTGAGGTAGAGGATTCCATTCAACCGCTAATAATTCCTTTATGTTTGCATATGGTAGTAAACAGGCCCTGGGCAGTGTGGGATCTAGGATAGGAAAAGACTTCTCTTGCATTATCCATTGTACCATATGTCAATTGCTTTGGTTTCCTTCCTTTGAAAATGTCTGGGGCTGCTTTTCTTTTTTTTCTTCTATTTGTACATACTTCTAATACCTGTTAAATCAGTGCCTCTAAGGAAGGATTCATTTTCTCCAGTGCAGCAGGGTATGGCTCTGCCATCCAGAACCCTGGCTTGGCAAAACAAAACCAAAGCTGTAATATTCCCTCCTACTGCTCTTCTAAATCCCAGTTGATCTGTAGGGGATAGGAGAAGAGAATTGCTCCCTTCAAAGACAGAAATCTTCAGATGGAGAAATTTTAAAGCTGCACGTTTGTTTCAAATGGATCCTACTTAGCTTGACAGTAAAAGAGCCACAGGGCTGAATTTTATTACACATTTGTGCAACAGGCATTAAATGTTTCATGTTAAGAATATATTAAATTGTTTTAAAAAAAGAAACACATAGCCACATTCAGAAAGAACAGATACAGAAAATGAGTAGCATTCCTCTGAGATTTGTGCACATTTAAAGACTCAAGATTGGGAAAAAAAGTGCTGAAGATAACACAGAGGATTTCAGCAGCTTTCCTGTCCTAGCTGCTCTCTGTGTAGTTCTTATGGTTTGTTGGAGGTTTTTTTTTGTTTGTTTGGTTTTGGTTTGGTTTTTTTGGTTGGTTTTGTTTGTTTGTGGGGGTTGGTTTGTTGTGGGATTTTTTTGTTCGTTCTTTGGCGGCAGCTTTCTTGTTTGTGTGTTTTTGCCAGTTCAGAAAACCACTTGCCTAAACTGCAGAAGTGTCAACAATCCCATCATTACTTCAGCTTTTGGTCATGGACTTGCTGGACCAAGGCCTCATGAGAAGTCAGGCCCAAGCTAATGCTCTCAGCATGGTGTGAAAATCAATTTGGTCCATCAGTCCTGAAGAACCAAATCCTCCCATCTTTCTTTTTGTAGCCTCTTTGCTTTGGGTATCCTCATACATTCTTGCTCAGTAAAGATGAGAATTCTGACTGGTGATGCTGTTTGCAGAAAGAGCAGCTGTTGGGCACAAGTGAAATGATGGAAATGGACCTAACTGAGCAAAGATGTGAAAAAAATGTCAGTATTATAACTCTCTGACTTCAGTTTGAATTAAAGGAATCTTTTCACTGCAGGTGAGTGTAGCATTCATGCACCTTAACTTTGAATGGGAAAATTTTGCTGCTGAATGTAGGTGTGGGGCAGTTTTCTGCTGTAGTCTTCACTGTAGTAACATCAACACTGTAAGTGGGGTCATCTTGTGTTTGCCACAAATCAATATATATTCTTGGTTGGATTATTTAGAGGCTTTTGCTTCATATCCTCTTGCAATAGCAAATAAATGCTTTCTGCAACACTGAAGCAGTATGAGTGTGTCCTGACTTGGGGAGTCATTGCAAAGCAGATACACAGATTGCTAATTGTGCTGCCTGTAATTATCTTTATTTCATAGGCAACTTATACCCAGCGTTCTTCTGTTTCCATCTGGCATATGCACACGTTCTTCCACTCCTGCTTTGGCCTTTTAGCCACAGAGCATTAACTATATTATAGGTGCCAGGATGGGAAAACACCATCCTTAGAAACATGTGGGAGGGGGACTGGCAAAGAGTAAATGACTGGCGTTAATCATGCTACAATTAGGTGTCCTTGTTGAGACTCTGACATGTCTTTGGTTGACCAGGCTAACAAACTGCCAACTTCTTGTTATCAATAAGCTCTCTGCTGATTAGTATCCACTCTTCTCAGTAAGAGTTTCCTTTTACCTGGTGACTTCTCTAACATGCTGAAAAAGGATACTGTCTTGTGTGTTTTATATTGGTGTGAGCTAACCTTTGTGGACTTAACTCTGATACCAGAATAGCTTCTTTAG
Organism: Megaceryle maxima; assembly: GCA_024605025.1. Lineage (NCBI taxonomy): Eukaryota > Metazoa > Chordata > Aves > Coraciiformes > Cerylidae > Megaceryle > Megaceryle maxima. The sequence continues at coordinate 129,472 of JANHGN010012019.1, forward strand.
AGGCAAAGATAGTGGAACTGGAGCAATACAGGCAGGGTATTGCAGTCCCCCAGGGTGACATACATATCTGAGAGCATTGGAAAGGAAAGCATGTGTTCAGTGCACAAAATAAAGTGTAGGTTCATCTGTTTAGTTACATAATAAATCCCGAGGCAGCATTACTGCTGAGGTTGATTGCACAAAGAAAAGACCAAGGTTTTCGTAAGGTGCAGAAGGAAGTGATGGCTTCCTCTGAGTTATTCTTTCTGGCTTTTTAGTGATGACAGGCACACTAAGTGTAGAAATAGCATGAGAAATATGCTTTCCACAGTTTTGCTTTGTTCCTGGATGTGGTTGTAGAATAAACCCATTGAAATGATTGTACCATCTTTCTGTTTCTACAGAGCAGTTAAACATCAAGCAACCCCTGGGACTTCCCCCCCCCCCCCCCCCTTGGGACCCTGATCTGCTTTTTTTTTTTCCACTCTCTGTTATAGTAATTGCTTCATGTTTCAATTATGTTTTTCCAACTCAGACCTGTGCCTGAGCTTTTACATGTCCTCATTCTGGCTCTCTAATCCAGGACCAATCTAGAATTTGAGTACTTTATTTATCTGATTGGATAGAATATTTTAACAGGCTATTTTAATTTACCTGTCCAATTGTGATGAAGAGCAAAACTGAAGAAGCCAGGTGGCAAGTAAATATGCTCTTGTTCCTGGAGAACCATTGGCTGTGCACAGATGGCCTTAGGAAAGAGTAGGCACTTCAGGCTCCTTAATGAAAAAAAAAAGAATGTGGTGGTTACTGTGTGATTCATCCATTCAGCTACACTTGTCTTTTACATGCACTTCTTATGCTTCTTAATATTATGTGGTACTTAAGTATAAGCATCTATTGCCTATTCATCCTCTTAGTCATGGCAGAATGAAAAGAATCTGAACTTTCTCCTTCCTCTGTCACCAAGTTCATTTTGTCTTGTCATTCAGTAGACCTTGAAGGAAAGAGGGACTTGGTCATACTGGAGCACTAACAAATCTGTTGGCATCTCCATTTGCAATAGACCAGGATCTATGCACCTGCTTTTAAGAATCAAACTTAAAATTGAATTGACAGTTATGTCAGATGGGCAGCACATCACAAGCAGGTGCTAAAGCCGTTACAATGCAGAAGGCTCCTTTGAATTTCCCAGTTTACAATTTATGTGCAATCAGATGAATCTGAACGTGAATGAAAAGATGCAGTGTCTGGCCAGGCTTCCATTTTCTGAGATATGCCCTAGAGTTAAAATCAGAAATTTCTTTAGCTCTTGCAGTGATGCTTGGAATATACCTCCTCAGGTATTCAGTGACCATTTGTAATTCAGGTATCATGATTTTGTCAGTAGAACTCAATTTGATACTGGGTGCTTCTCCACCTCTGACTAAGGAATTTTGCATGCTTTATCAATAAAGCCATTGGGATTATCAGAATTTCATATACTGTGTTATCATTAGGACTTTGTAGCATGTCCTGCTCCAGAAGCAATAATGTTCTAAAGATGCCTTCTGGAAGCCAGCAAAGTCCATCCTGCTGCAGCAGTTGTGGCAATGCTGCTACTTCCTACTCAGAAAATGTGAAGGAGGTAAAATAAATAAATAAATAAATACTGGTTTCTGCTGTCTGTAAGGATGGCTTTGCTTCATTTGCTGCAGTGTCTCACTCTACCACTGCTCACTCAGCTGCAGAAGATCCATCTTTTGTTCCCCCACCCCAGGATGGAAAATATTGAATAGGGCATTTATTTCTGCTGAAGACCTACACATCTTTGTCCAAAATCACAAATGTGTGTCAGAAGATGAGACACAGGAGCCCATATGTTGGTTTGAGCTGTTTTCAATATTCCTATACACACTCTAGGATAAGGATTGTTATCCTGAATTTGGTTTTTAGTTTTGTCTACATAATTCCCTTCAAAACAATATACAGAAAGCTGGGTGCCATCCTGGAATATAACTTCAAATAATTAAAGAAGAAGGATCTCAAAATTCAGAAACGTGATTTTAATTTACTGGATGAATTTGTTAGGAAAGTCTGCTTGTTTGCTCCTGTAGCATCATCACCTTCATCTATTTTACTGCATAAACATTTAAAAGAGGGGTTTTTTTGGTGAAGAAAATACAGGAGAAAGACATTATCGTACATTATAAAGAGTATCTGCCACAATTGTTAATAATCTATGTTTATACATTACTTTTTTTCTGGCGAAGTTTAAAAAAAATACATTAATGCTGTGAATTCAGTGTTACTTCCACTGCTGTCTAGCATCAAAGGCCAAATTTGAACAGGCAGACAGCTGCACTGCATGGCACTGGCTGTTGTTACTCTGTATGGTCTTTACTGCAGATGCCTGCTACATGTGAAATGCTGTGAAAGGCAAGCAAAGCAATCCAAATTGTAGAAGAAACCATGCAAAATAGATTTTCCAAGTGAAATGTGACATGCCATGATAACTTTTTTAGCACTGAAGAAGACACAAGAATAATTTGTTTGCCAACCCTTTGCATTGCAGTGGCACACACAGTAGTCCTGGGCCAGGAGAGTACTGTGTGAAGTTCAGCTCAGGTGTGGAATGAAAGGTTTCTTGCATTCAAAGCCCTTGATGTCCAGCTGTCAGGGTCAGAGAGCTGGCAAGGGATTGGTTGTATGTGGAAACTGCAACTAATAGAAAATTCAAATTTTCACATTCTAGAAATAAAATTCAGAGATTTAGAAGTTTCCCAGATGTTTGATTCCATCTCCCTTCATGGCACCAACAGGTTAGTTTGCCTTATAGTCATTTGGCTTCCGTTTGTTACAAAGACATTCAACATCCTCCTATCTTAATTATAGGCTTAATTAGAAGGAAAGATCAATATTTAGGATAATAAAAGCACACAGTTAATTAGAATAATAAAACACCAATGATAATGAAAACAATTAAAGTACTTTTCTGGGTGGCATAAGGGTATGGAATAATCTTTGATATATTTGGCTTTTTGACTGTAGTTAAATTGTCTCTGACCTCAGAATCTGGACTTGAATAAGAACAAAACAAAAAAACCAAACAAAACCAAAACAGTAATACCAAAAAGGGCAGGAACTGAGCATTTCCCCTCTTAGTTTTCTGAACTGTAAATATTGGTTTACCTGAGAAAAATACTTAATTCTTTGTCTTCAGGATCAGATGGTCATCATCTGCTTTCACTGTTTGTAATAGAGGCAATAGAGTCTCACCCACAACCCTTGTTTGAAGACCTGTAATTTCTGGTGAGAGTTCCACCTGGTAACAAAAGTTACATTTCAAAAGGCAGCAGAGATCTTTTGAGTTCCTTTTAGTAGGGCCTAGATGCTGAATAAGTTTAATTTCTGAAGTGATCTGCAAGACAGCTGAAATGTAACCTATCTATTTTTTTATTTTTAGCCTTTTTTTTTTTTTTTTTTTTTAATTAAAATAGAGGTGTTTGGTTCATCTCTCACACATCCCCTCTCTCCTGTTTGACTGTGTTGTGGTGATAATTCTAGGCACTGTCCTGCCTGGGCTTCTTCAGCCCCTTTCCCACTGAAGTGGGGCACCATTCTGGTGTAAATTGGTGAGACCCTATAGTTATGTGGAACATCTTCGAGTGGTTTCCATCATAAGGGCTTTATGGCCCAGGTGCGCTTGTTTTCTTCACATCGTTTCAGGTTTTGGTTCTCGGAGTTCTCTGAATGTTTCTAGTGGGCTGTGATCATCATCTCACAATGTTACGCAGCTCCACCCACAGCCTAACAGTTATTTTATTAGCAGGTTGAGTTGTTTGGGGATTTTTTTGTTTGGTTGGGTTTTTTTTTTTGTGTGTGTAGGGTTGGCTTGGTTATTTTTTGCTGTTGTTGTTTTGGTTTGGGTTTTTTGGAGTTCATCTGCTGTGGTGAAAACAGTATCAATGTGATCATGCTGAGATATGCTGGTAGAAAAGAACCAATGTTACCATGCAGTGGTGAGAAGAGGAAAAGCAAAGTATTACCTTTATTTGGTAAGGGCTCCTGCTGGGTTTTGGATGGTTTTGTTGTTGTTTCTTCCCTGCTTCCATTACATCTGGTACTGTCTCTCATATATGAAAAACTGAACTTGGATGTCTGTTACTGGGCAATGACAAACCATCCTTGGAACTCTGACCAGCCTCTGCTGTGTGTGGGTACATGTTGGGACTTGCAAAAATAAGAGAAAGACAACTGAGATGGAATCATAGCACTGTCTGTTACCTTCAAAATGAAGTCAAGAAAGAAGAATACTATGGAGAAGTGAAAGTAAGTCAGGGCTTATGGTGCAGTCCCAGTGAAAAGGTGCTGCATGAGCAAGGAAAGCACAGTACGCTCATAACACAGCTATAAGCAAAGTGAAATTAATGTCCAGATCCTACCTGGGGATGAATTGTTAATGAGGGGAAGTGGAAGCAAAAGATATGTTGGTATGACTTGGAGACAGAGCTCTCAGTCTGTGGGCAGAAGCAAAGTTTCCGTGTGGGTGCTGGTGCTGCAGAAAGGTTTTATGGTTTGGGTTTTTTTCCTCTCTTCTGGTAAAAAGAAAAGGCCCCACACACAAAAAAAAAAAAAAAAAAAAAAAAAAAAAAAAAAAAAAGAAGAAGCTTCTCTTCACAGAGTATTACTTGAGGATTTGTGACTCTGGAACAATGGATCGATACTTGTTTGCGAAAAGCTTCAGTTAAAGTGGGACAAGTGGAGATTAGCTAGATGATCTGCTGGTTGTCCATCACTATAGATTTCTCTTTGTTAGCTGGAGAGGTTTATCTTGTCCTCCCTGTTCAGAGCTGAGAAGCAATCTGAGACAAACTGCGTTGCTCACAAGAATTAAAACTAAAAGCTCTAGGTGTCACAGAAGCAATTGGAAAGGACTTCTCTGAGGGAACAGTGTGGGTACCTTTGAACTTGCTTCTGCTCTGGAGAAACTGCCCCTGCTTAAATCTCTCTTTGCGTCAAAAGAAGCCTGAGCAGGCAGAGGTTGTGGGGTTGGAGTGAGGTTAATCAGCCTCCAGCTTTGTAATTGCTGCATAGAAGTGACCCAAAAATAGTGAAGAAGGCTCTGGTCTTGTAAAGGTGGGTTGTTTGTTTTTTGGGGTTTTTTTTTTGTGGCTGGATCCTTGTGCTGAAAACAGCTGGGTTTTATCTCAGCCAATTTTGCCAAGATGCCAGATGCTGGCTCTAAAGGTTTGACAAATTAACACTTCCTACAAATTGCCCAAAGATCCACTAAAATCAGGATGGCTCCAGGTAAAAACAAAGGTTTAACCTTGTGGCTCAGACTGTGGGAGATAAGGTAGTATGTGATTTCCTCAGAGATTCAGAAATGTTCAGGTTGGAGTGAACTATGCAGTATTTTTAATCTGAGTTTTTCAATTTCATATAGTTAGGTCATTTTTATACCAGTTGGATTTTTTCCAATGTTTGTTTGTACTTCAGTAGGGGATGGCAGGACTTGATGTGCTTTTTTTTTCAGTGACATAGATGTATTAACCAGAAGTGTCTAATTATCTTTATTGATTAACCTTATCTTATAAAGAAGTAGTCACTCACTAGCACAGTCCATATTCTGTACACTCCAGAGGGAGAAAATGATTCATTTACTCCCTGGATTGTACTGCTCTGTATGCTACGAGAGTAAGTGATGGATAAGGGACAGCCTGCGCTGTCTTGGGTCAGAACAGTAGGTCAGACTCATTATTTACCTTTTGAATGCAGAGTGAAAATTTCTTCTTTTTGCAAATCATGACCCCAATTCACTTGTTTACAGGGAGAGGCAGAACTGGACACACAGCTTTGTTCTCCCATCTATATGTATATATAAAAAAATGCTGTTTACAGCAAGTCTGAAGTATATGTGGAGGGAAGTAGGACCTGTGATTTCTGAGATCAGTTGGCAAAGCTTTCTTTTAAAGGTCTATAGAGTTTTACTGTTAGTTTCTTTTAAATTGTATTTTTCAAACTGTCCTTTGCTGTAATTCCAAGAAAAATAGACCACAGCCAGAGTGCGTTATTTGCTTAAATTACCTTTCTTTTTTTGTCAGTCAGTAATGTCTTGCTTTCTTCCTTATGATCCACCATTTGTTCATCTTCTGTTATATGCATCAAGATCCTGATGCATGATGAAGGATCCTAAACACAGTTTAACAACACAATCTAACCTTTATCTAAGTTTGTATATGGTTTCTGTTTGTCTGCATGTATGTGTATGGTATGGTTGTATATACAGTCTCTGCACACATCTGGGCGTACCTGTCTCTTACAGAAGTCAGACAAGAATGCTTATCATGCATTGAGATTAGTAATATATTGTTAGACTTACTGCAATGGAAATAAAATTATATAAGCTATAATCTAAGAAGTCCCATTAATGAAAAGAAGGTTAACCCAAGAATGCTCTTTGTCATTGCCATGTAGGTTGAGAGATCTATAGGTTTTAGGGCATTCCTTGGTGTATTTTTTCTGCCTCCCCTTTGTTTTATCATCTTCCAATCCAGTATGTCTAAGGTTTAGTTTCATTCTCTGCCCAGCCAAGATTCTCCTCTAGGTATTCCCTGTTTTCCTGTTTTATTCTACCTTTTGTCTTCTTGGTTTTTGTCCTCGAGACAGTCTTAGTTCTGTTCATGGCTTGAACGCAGTTACCTTCTTACTGTGTTATTCTGAGTGCTTTACATATTAAGAAGAGCTTCCTCCCCTGCAGTCCATTAAACCAAACCCCACCACTGTAACAATCAGATCCTCCTCCTGCTGTCATCATCTATTTCTGATTCACTGTTCCCTTCCCCTTCAGCAGTAAGGGAGCTGATGTGGTGCCACTACTGATACTAGAAGTACTACATTCACCTTAATGCTGAAACAGGTTTTTACTCTTCCCATCTCTGTAATCACTCATATGCTTCCAAAGGAAGTCTGGTATCCCTTGCTGCCTATCTAAAGGGGTCCTCATTGCTCTCTGGGGCTAGGGCTGTTCCCATAGCATCTCAAATCATCGTGGAGGATACTGGAGGTGTTCATGTGCTTCTTTCTGGAGAAGCTGGACAAAACAGTCTTCTGATGAGTCAGGTACTTCTTGGTTTTGATAAGATGAATGTAATGGAGTCAATTTTCCCTTTGAATTGTTCTACTTTTACTATACCACACACAATAAATATACTGATATTTTGACCCATGTCATACTTCTTTTTAAAAACCCAGTGATTTTGCGTGACATGTCCTCTTCAAAATTTCTTGGTTTTTCCCTTGTCCAAGCAGTGTTTAAATATTCCAGGGTACGTGTTGTAGCACTGTTGTAGCTTGGGTGGTGCCTATCCCAGCCAGCTCATCAGATACACTGAACAACACTGGTTGGCTTTGCAATATGCCGTTGACTCCTGGGGTGAAATCTCTTAAGTAATGGTCCCACACGTGTTCACAGTACAGCCCAAAGGACACAAGCATGTGCCATGTGTGACACATGCTGCGCTGTTTTTGCTGGCTGCATGATCACCACTAAAAATAGGTGCTCTCAGCTACTGCAAGCAACCTCAGTGAGCCGAGTGGGCAAAGCCTGCGCTTGGTAAATCATGATATAACAACCTGATGGGGTTTTTTGAGGATACTGCTTAATGGTAATATTTCATATCTAGGGAGCTGATGCCTTTAGACATGATCAGGGAGTTACATGTCCTCATAGCACACATGTCGTCTCCTTAGCAACTTCTATCTGTTGTCCAGAGTACCTTTTTCCTTCTCTAAAGGACATGAACTCAGTGCTCAAAAATAAATCTCCTCCTCCTTGATGTAGTCCTGATTTTTGTCACTTCTGACACAGTATCCAGTTCATGCATTTCTTATTTCATTTTTGAATTACATTTATTTCGATAGAATTACACAAGTATAACATCATGAGACTGAATGATTGAGTGGTGAGAATAAACAGGCATTTGTATTTATAACAGATCCTGCATATAACAATTTTTCCCTAAGTCAAATCTTGTTTGCCCTACTGGTAAGAGTAGTGGCACTCGCGTGACTAAAGACTAGTTCAAGTTGTCTTTCTGTGGGGTGAAATGCTAATCTGACCAGCATTGCTAGTAGCATATTCTGTTGGTTTCAAGTCTTTTATTATGAAAGGCAGATGGGGTTTGTTCTCCAGACACTAAAACAGGAATTTTTAGGTTTCATTTTCTGTTTTCCAAATTTAACCCACAACAGTTATTCCAAATGATTGTATCACACAGTATAAAGTTGTGCTAGATGAAAAGCCATTTTATAGAGTTTACCCTTTGCTAGTTTTATAGACTAGCATAAAACATAAAAGTATCTTGGGATTTTTTTGTTCCTCCACAAGAAATTGAAGATGTTTTTCTAGATGCTTGAAAATGGAACACCAAAATGCGCATTAGTGGAAGATAACCATTTTGATCATGTTAATGCTACTCTGTGGGGCAAACTCTGTCTCATGAGGGCTACCTTAAATTTTTGTACTATTGAAATAATTATGCTCAATTATGATTTGTAATCCAGGGCTTAATTTAATCCACGGATAAAACACGTGCTTTGTCTTCATCTTCCCTACCCAGCTGTTAAATGGAACAGAAGGGAAACATTTATCACTGAGAAAATTTGGTTTTTAAAAGTTTGTGTTGTAGTTTTGCTCTCACCGAGTTCTGTAAATCAAGGTTATATAAGTTTCATTAGTGGGCCTTTTCAGGAGTTTGACTGGTTAATCAACATGCACAGAAAGCTTTACTCTGTCTCTCTCCACCATTATTCTGCAGGCTGGCGCTCTCAAAGGCTTTCAGGATGGGGAGGTGCCTTGTGGAGGCTTTCCACTTTATCCCCACTCAGGCTCTGGCTGATTTATGTTTCCACTGCATCCGAAGCAGCTGATCCCATTTCCTGAGGCAGTTGGCCTTAGGAAATGTGCAGTGGGGGAATGTCACATTGAAAGCTAGAACGTGGAGAGATACAAATAGAGAAGTACTTAACTGATCTTTGAAGGAACTGTAAGACCTGGAATGGTTTGAGTTGTGTTGACTCTGTTTCGGGGTAGCACGTGAGTAGCATTTACAAAGTGGAGCTTTCCAAGTTGTCTCTAAAATAAGTTAAGTGTGGTTCCAGAGCTATAAGGGCATGTCTGAGAAAAGGCAACACCACGTGGTGCCCTTATGGTGTCCCTAATAAAGACTAAGACTTGGTTGTGGGGCTAGACTGTGACATATAAACGAGTGATTTGAGTTCCTCCTGTGACCAGATATGACCTGCTGTCCTTTGTGAATTTTGCAGTTCAGCTCGATAAACTTCCGCAGTTTTTCTATTACACAAGACAAAGCATCACTATTGATTTTTACAGCTTGATGAATTTTATTTCTGTTTTCTTGCAAAATCAGCATAAAGGGAAAAAAAAATCACAAACTATTTCACAGAACTATGGAATATTTTCAAACTTAATGAGAGTTTTCTACTTACCTTTGAAATTTTAAAAAGCATGTGTGTTGGACCATCCTATTGCAATTTCTTTCTTTTTTTTTTTTTCCTTTTCCCTCTCTCCTCTGGAAACATCATTATTGAAAACAAACTGAATGCTAGTTTGACCATTTGCTATGTGGAAAATCAAACTGTCATGAGCTATTGCCTGCACTTTGCATCTGATGAGGGAAACGAACACAGAGCAGTTGCTCTGGCTGAATGGGCTGAAGTGGAAGTTATTGAATACAGCCACTCTGTACGGTGTCTTCATCCAGTCATCCTGCAGAGATCATCCTGGAGTCAGAGCAGTAATCTCTACTCATGAAATAAAGTCAGCATGGGCTTTGTTTCTCAGAAATCTCAGAACCATTTCAATTAGGAGAGGCTTTATGCTGCTAATAATCACGTGGACCAGCCTGACATTTTATTGCCCAGAAAATCATGGGTAAGGCTGATGTAAGGCAGCATTTCACTGGGTAAGGGGAAACGTTTTCACTGCTTCATACTGTGCTGTCATATAAATATACCAGGTATTCTTCCAGAGCAAAACAGCTACGGCAAAGAAAACCCAACTTCCTCCATCCTTCTAGACTATAGACCCACTTCTGATGTGGATTTAAAGACAAAAGAGGAAAAACCTTTCCAAACTATAAATTAATGGATCAAATATTTCTAAATGAAATTGGAACGGCGTCTGTGGTTTTATTATCTTTTGCCATACAGGGCTGTCTTTGAAAGGGGAAAAAGCTTAGTAAAAAGTAATTTCAGAGCCTTGACTGCTTTTTGATTACAATTTGGGATTACTGTTTTAATCATCGCTTATCAAGTAATACCACAAACCTCAGAGCATGACCATCTTTCTCAGGGGAATCCAGATTTAAAAGCCAATTTTTAGCAATCCCTCCTCTTTCTCCCAAACTCGCCTAACAAATATGGAGTGATAATAATCTGTGATATTACAAGAGACCTTAAGCAATGCCTGAAACACCCTGTGTTCTCAGATTTCTTCTGAGTTTTCCTTATTGTTGTAGAAGTATTATTGTTCAGTGGAAATACTGGCATATGTCTAAGCAAGCTTTTATTTCAAGGCAGCCTCTGAGTGCACGATATTGAGCATGCTCTTCCTTTCCCAGGCAGGTGACAGATTTTACATAAGCAAACTTGTCTAGATATAAGCACGTGCATGTGGTCAGGGGAGGTCTGAAATGTATACCTTGTATTTGTATGGAAATTACTACTGCAAAATGGCTTCATGCACAAGCTAAACCTCTTGCCAAGAATGTGTATGAGCTAGCAGATACAGCCATGAAAGACACTGGAGGTAAAAGATGGATTTTTAACTTGATGCTACTAATATCGCATGTTTTTTCCACAGTGGGAGCTGGGTTGCAGCCCTGCATCTGAAGCAGGAGAAGGTGGAGCCCCTGGTTTCAGCTGTGTGTGGGGAGGGCATGACTAGGTGTTTACAAGGGGAGAGAACCCTGTTAAACTAATTTTGAAGTGTGGTGCTTGATGAGGAACTGAACTGGCTAAGATCAACCTTGGGCCTTTTTCTTGGGTTTGCTTTGGTGACTCTTACCTTACAGTGGATTGCCATGAGCTTCTGATCTAGACTACCTGGATACTAGGATTCCTTCAGAGAAATAGTGCTGCTCTTAAAAGATGAAGCCTCCCTCTTCACTCCAAAAAAGCTTACATCTGATGAAAGTAATTGAACTGATTCTGACCACAATTAACTTTTGGCTGAATTATTCAAATCCTACTCCATAATGCTAGGAAGGGAAGAGCTCCGTTAGATCATTACTTTTCTTCTCCGTAAAATGCAGGATGTAACCTGATGGGAGATGATATATCTTTTATCAAAGTGATACTGTGAGTGATCTTAGCCAAAAGGCTTGGAAGATGGTGTTGCCTGCTAAGGGAACCTCAGAGATAGTTCTATTCAAGAGCTATTCATGTGGTACACGAGCCTGTTGCAGTGCTTGCAGTGTGTGTACTACAGCTAAGGAAGGCAGTGTCCACTCCAACATTAGTGTTCCTATGCAAAGAAGCTTGTGCAGGAAACAAATGACTACGCTTTATTTTTATTTGTACAAAGAGAATTTTGAAGGGGCCACTAAGTGGTGTTAATGAAGACGATAAATGGCTGAAAGGGGAGCGGGTAAACTGGTGTATATCCAGTATATCCAGCTTCCTGGAGGAACAGAGAGCTCCTTACTACTGCTACAAGTGTCTTTATTTTTTTTTTTTAACCTCCAAGCAATTGCCATGCAAAGAACTGCATTACATAGATTCACTCTGAACTAAATCTCAATGAAGACCAAGAGCATAAAACAGATTTACCAAGATCAATCCCATTTCTTAGCTTTCCAGTTAGATCCCATTGTTAACATGGTTGATACTAAGATGATGGCTGGTAGAAACATGAGATGGTAAGATTACCACCAGTGGGAGAGGCTCATCCTCTGAGCAGCCTATGTTTCTTTTCAGATTTGTGTTTGGAAGTTCTCTACCAGTTGGGTAAGCAGAGGATAATAAATCCAGCAGACTGCTGCTGGAGCAGAACCTCACCTGTCTACATTATGACTGCTTTCCATCTCTCTGGAGTAGGCAAAAGCCCTCAAAAAACCCCACAACAAAATCCAACCCACAAAAAAACCAAATGAAAGCTCTTTTATAGGTAGACTGGCAAGGGAGCTGCACAGAAAACAGTCATATGGCAGATGACTTCTTGGCTTGGCATTGCACAGTGCAGAATCACTGGATGAGCTGAATGCTTTAGCATAATATGTGTTTTTGATCAACTAAAATTTGGATGCCTACTGACCTTTGCTGTTGAAAAGCTGGGTGATACAGCCTCGCTATCCATAATGCAGGAGTGTTCATGTTTCTTTCTGGGAGTTCAGGATGTTGGTGCTCTGGCCTGGTGAGGAGTTCAGAGCAACTGGGTTGAATTCATAGCCTTTTGCATTGCTTAGAACCTTAAGGAGAATCCAGTTTTAAGGGACATAATTTGATACACATGCATGCATCACATGGTTTGCCTTGTCTCCTGAAATTCATGTTGTCCATCTGTTATCTCTCTGTTCTTAGAGTAGTTGGGCTGCTGATCAAGTGATGATGCCTCACTGGTGAAAATGGCATTAATTGTACTTCAATCCCTGATCTGCTTTTCATATAGATGGCTCTAAAGAGGGTGAGGAGCTGGCACCTTCAGATGGGCTATGTTGTTGGTTGTATAAATAAGTTTCACAGTAGATTCTGGTTTGGAAATAGCAGAATGATTCTGGTTTCTTGCCCTCATGTAGGGCTAAAAACAGTTGAACCTGTATAAGTAGTGGTTTAACTTGTATCAATTTTTCCGTAATTGGTTTTGTTGGTGATTGCCTTAATTTCAGACGTGGGTGAGAGGAAGACATTTGTACTGATTTGATTAAGCCTGGCAGTTGTCGGTCTCTTGCTGGAAGGGATGCTCACTGAATATTTCTCATCCTCCCTGTCTGAGAGATACTCTAATGTCATTACAGAGAGCTTTCTCATTTTTCCTTAAGGACATTAAGTTGTGTGATGTTGTAGGGTTTCGTTTTCAACAGCAAGTTGAAAGCACGACAGGCAAGACTGTAGGAATGCTTTTGAATGGAACTAGGGGAGAATGCTCTCCCTGCACATCATCTCAAAATCTAATTGTTCTGTGAGTCAGAGTGAAAACAATTTAAAAAAACCCCATGAAATATATTTTCAAAAGGGAGTGAAACTTTGTACCTATGGGTCCTCGGTGACAGCACAGTCATAATAAGACTGGCTCAGAATTGCAATCTGGAAGTCCTGAGCTTGTCTGTGTGTAGCCTACAGTGATGTTTCAGTTATAGGGAATCGAGCATTTTTGCCCCTGCTTGTTTCTGCTTGGAAAATCAACATCATCTTCATCTGTTCATTCTGCCAGCCTAAATTAATGTGCCAGTCTTCTCTAGAAAAAAAAAAAAAAATCCTCCACCCTGCTAACAAAATACATCAATGCCAGCAGCCCCTACACATGAATGAGTCTCAATAAGCAAACCACTGTGCATGGGTGGCAGAGGAGGAGAAAAACAAGAAATTGATAAAGAAATATATTTCATTTTCAGGCTTCTAAGATGTTGGCTTAAAAACAACAAGGAAAGAAAATAAACCCAGCCATTTTTTAAAATTATGAAAAATACATTGCTAGTGGCCTCCAAGCTTGAGTAGGTATTTCTTTTGCCTACAGAAGTAGACAGAGAGCCTAGAGCTGGAAGCCATTTTCAGTTATTGTTCTGGAGCTCCAGTCATGTTACTCAAATATGGATTGATTTTAATCTGTATCAAAGCATGATTCCTGAACCTCTTACTATCTGCAGTGTTCTGCTCAGGTATTGGGCAGGCTGGGTTAAACTCTTGCCTTTCGGATGGCTGTTTTGTTCCATATTGATGTCTTAATCAGTTCTCTTCTCAGAGGAAGCAGTTTTCCAAATTTGGTCCTGAAATTTTGTAAGCTTTCATGTGTGTTACAGAGATGGCTAATCTGGAGAAAGCTGTTGCCTGCTTTTCTGTTTCCATGTAGCTGCAGGAAATGGTCCTGCACATGTGGTCATCTGAAATGCCAAAGTGAAACTGCTCAGAAATTAATATAGTCTGTTAGTAATTACTGACTCTTAAGAAAGCAAGCTGAGCAGAGGCTTATTTTCAGTTAGAAAAACTTGAGTACAACTTTTCCTATGGTTATCCCTCCCAAAGGCATCTTGAGGGCTCCAGCCTCCAGGCTGAGGCAGAAAGTCCAAGGACCAAACAGGTAAAACCATTAACTTGTCTCAAGATCCTAGTCTGCTTGTTGGCTGATTTTGCGAGTGCCATATTTCCAATTGCAGGTTCCCATTTGCATCTTCAGAGGTCTGAATACTCCTTTGGACCGACTCCTAGGTGATTTGTCCAGATCATAACATTAGTTTATTGCCTGTGGGAGTCTCAAATGTGAGACTTGAAATGCCAGACTTCTTAGAGATGTCCAGGGACAAGGTAGCGCCATATGGATGTGGTAAGGGAGGGAGGAAAGGTATGTCAGTGGACTTGTTCACATCTTCCTCCCATTTCTTGCTGAAGAATTATGTCCGTGATATGCTAAGTTTTGAGAGCTGCCTTGCCCTGTACAGGTAGAGATTTCCCTCAGTTGTGGTCATCCCTTGGAGTATTAGAGCTTTAGAACAAGGGGGGTTTGCCATGTCTACCTAGTGTATTGCTCACCAGCACCATGTTTGATTTATTGTGCCGTGTAGGTTTTTCCCCATGCATCTGCAGAAAACATGGAATAAATGACATAGACTGAGTGAAATCACATCTCCCAAGCCTCCTCTGAAAACTTAATTAAACCCACAGGGTCTTGTTTGGGGGTAGAAAAACAGCAGGATGTGAAGTACTCAAGACCAGTAAATAAATTATTGGTGCTTCTTGCTATTTCACTGTGCTAGTAGTGATGTGGAAAAAAAAATCCAAATCTATTCTTTCTGCCTGACCATTTTATTATTAGCAGCTTCTCTGTGTTTTATCCATTACTTCCCATTGAAGGAAACTGCACCAGGGAAAAGAGAGTTTTTAAAAGTTGGACAGAGGCTCATAAATATACAGGGAGCTTCTCCACTGAGCCTGAAATTTGCTGCTCCTATTTTTCATCCAGTACATCTCATCACATAGGCTGACCTACAGACACGTGGATGTGGCTTGGAATGCAACACAACTATATACAAGCTGCCTGGTTACAGTCATGGTTGCAGGGGCTAAGGGGGACTGTGCAAGTATGAGGGCAGAATCTAGTGACCCCTGTGGTAAAGCACACCATGCACAAACAATTAGCTGGAAAATGTAGGATCATTATCCCACTGTTTAGTATTGTATCTGTTCCAGTGAACTATGTTTTATCCTTCCAGTGCTCTACTGAAGTAAGGTCTCATGGATGTTTCCCAGGAGGTCAAGGTCACACAGGATGTTGATGTCGGAGCAGGGATCTGAACTGTTTTGCCATTGCACTGGCAATAATGGATGGGGCTGAATGAGCAGTAGGTGCTCGTGCCAGATCCAGGCAGCAAGCAGAATCCAGGAACAGCATGTGTATAATGAACAGGCGAGTTGCTTGAGCTCCTGACAGACACGGGAGAGGCTAAAAATTACATTCTTTGCCTGCCCTCCTACTTCTTCAGTGGTGACAAAGTCTGGAAATTAAGGGTACCCAAAGCTGACTCAGTGATATCTGTGGTCTTTGCCTCTTCTGTGGGATGTGTGATATGCACTAACCTTAAAAACCAGTGAAAATGGGGAAATGCCAATACAGTAGTGTTCCACCCCAGTGTCCGTGCCTGGAGCTGTGCAAGGCTGGCTGGTTTAGACCACTCATAGGGGAAAGGAGGAGCTTCAGAAGGACATAGGTTGGCACAGGGGGGATTACAGATGGAGATAGGATTCCCTGGCACTTAGTGTCTGGACACAAAGCTTTCTGGCTGATTACCTTTAATCTGCCAGTACATAACAAAGGAGTGTGTAGGAGAAAGGAGCCCAAGTTCTGCTTTTGTTTAGGAACAAGCCAAACAGATTTAGAAGATATCAAACTCTTTCCTTTAGGATCTTGTTGATCCACTTGCTTAATCTTGCTCTCATATAGGTAGATGTTAATGGAAGGATACTGTGACTTGGCCTTTCAGAGACTGGTTATTAAGTAAGATGATTACATTTGGTCTAAGTAATTGCTGAGCTTTCATCTTCTTAATGAAACTGAAGAAAAAAAAGGAAACTTCATGGCTTCTGTTTTACATGTAGAAATGTCTCCCCATATTTCTCTTGAGGGTCTTTCCTTTTAATGTTGTAAGGACAAGTGGAGAACATGCAGTTCTTTCTGTTGCCACATGGAAATTAATAATGGTTTTGGGCAGAGACCAAACTTAGTTTCCAGAAGGCTGCTCTTTCTGTCCATTTATCTATGTGATGTGTAAAATGAACCGAAAATATACTGGCAAGAAAAAGGACTGTTTAGTATTCAGAGCTTCAGAGACATTTAACAACATTGTCTTCATCTAGGAACTGAATTATTTCTTCAAGAACTGCACAGACAACACTTTGCTTTCAATTTGCAGCATGGTCCATCAGAACATACTGCGGTGGTGAGTGTCCTGTGTCAGGATCACTGAATTTCTACCAGTAAAGGCTCTGAGCATCTTCTTGCAAATCTGCCTTGTCAGTCAATGTGCTGCAGATTTAGATCAGCAGACATACTTTTTGAGGCTTTTTCCCAGCATTGTGGCTCTCTCTGGAAGATGAAAGTTCTACAAGAGAGAAGATTAAGAGCAAGGAGACCTGTGGTTTAAATAGTAGGTGTCCTTCAGACTGTGTGAGCTTCATTGCATAAACTAGTTAATGCATGCCTCAGTTTCCACTTTTTAAATTGGGATAACCTGCCCCTGCCACCCCTTGGCCATTTTCTCCAGCCTGAATAGGTTGCAAATTCTCAGTTCCACAAGCAGCAATTACAGGGCTGTAAGGTCTTTGAGTGAGGCCAAGACTTACCAGGGCTGATCTGTAATAGCCACAACCACACTGCATACAAGCAGTAGGACAAAACTTCATGTTTTACCAGGACTGAAAAATCTGTGGAGTGTCCCCCAGAGTTCTGTGCCTTCCTTGAGACAGAGGAGAATGTTTTACTATCTTGTTTCTATGTCTTTCTATTTAATCTTTGGCTGGTATATTGCTAATGATAGCAGGAATTAATTCACCAACTCATTCCAAATTTGCCAGCAGACTAATGACAAACTATTCTCAAAGGTCTATTCCTCAGTTGCTCTTTTTGACTGGTTTTGGTTTGCTTTGGCTTAGGTCTTATGGAAGGTGAGAGCTTTGCCCCATGCTCTACTGTTCCCACTATTGAGAGCTGGAATTCTCCATTATATAGTTTCTTAGGCCACCAGACCTCAACATTTTTATGTTATGTGTGATTCATGGTTTCATCAGTACTGCAGAGCTGCAAGCAAACATCTCTTTCTAGTAGCTCATCATATGAAGGTGACATGTTCTTCTGTGACTGGGTTAGGAATTGCAGTGATAGTTCAGGAACAATCAAGAGCTTGGATGGGATAATAAGAAAGCCCCAGATCTTCATGGGACTGTGTGCTGCTTCTGTTATGCATGTGAACTGATCTGGAAAATGCTAGGTACTGTTTCTTTAATGCCACTGCCTTCACTCATTCCTGGAGATAGGAGGGCTGACCTTCAGTTTTAAAACCAAAAATATTCTTTGGGAAACAGTTACACCAGGTTCCAGCCTGGGCTGCCAAGCAA
>JANHGN010012019.1:147373-171149 GCA_024605025.1 Megaceryle maxima
TTTATAAAAAAAAAAATATCCAAAGGAGATAGTGTCAACAAGGCTTTGAAAAACAAAAAAGGGGTAACAAGAGTTGGTATTTGAAAAAAAAAAAAAAAAAAAAAAAAAAAGGAATAATGCCAAATCTAATTAAATGGGGTGTTTTTTTGTTTAGTTGTGGTTTGGGTTTGTTTTTTATAATTTGGCTTCTCTTTAAATTCTAGAGCAATTCGGGTACAATAGCTGGCATGTGCCCATGCTGCCTCTCATCTGATTGAGAGAGGTGTGCAGCATGAGCATATGCAAAGAGAATATGCACAATCCACTGGGGACACGGAGGTTTCCACAGCAATTTTGTAGAAATCCATAACAAATGCATTGTTAGGTTGGTTTATTCCTTCTCTTTCCTGCTGTGTAAAGTATTTGATATTCAAATTAAAATGGTGCTTGTTTAAGACAATTCAGTTATAGAATAAGCCTGGTAATTGGTGCCCATGGGACTGTTTGCACTCTGCTTGGTGTAATCCACTTATGGAAAATTAATGAAAGACGATTTCCTCTTCCATTGTAACTGTTGTAATGTGTACAGTATGTCGTTTCCTCTTCCAGATGAAGCTTCAGATGCTTATTTGGGGACAAAAGCTCCAGCAAACTAACATGCTCCCTAGAGACCTCCTTAGGGTTACAGGTGGCTTTGGCAACGCAGAGGTTTCTGTGAGCCTCGCAGTGCTGTGACTCAGAAATGCCCTCTGAACTACAAGCCATTTCTGCTCCTGAGGAGGAGCAGGAGTAGTTTGCTACCAATTTGTATCCTTCTGCGACAGCTGAGATGACCTGGAAGGTATTCATACCAGGCAGCTGAGCTGACCTGGGGTTTGTCCAGCTGACAGGTGTGAGTTGTCTGGCTGTCCCCTCTAGAGAACAGCACCAATCTACACCTGAATGTTCAGATCAAGAGTTTTCTCCCTGCCCCAGCTCTGGGGAGCCAGCTTAGGGAGGGGAGTCTGCCTTTTGTTGATAAGCGTGTGGTCTGAGTTTGAATCTTGATTGAGCTAACTGTAATTTATTTTTTTACTTGCTCAACTAGCTGCAAAAACCCCTTTGGAAATGTAAAAGAGAAGGTAGAAGGCAAAGAAAGAGATTATTATGCACCTATACGGTCTGTGATATACTCAGTATGCAGCATTTGGTGTGATGGAATGTCACTACCGCTTCTTACGTACACATAAAGATGATGCTTGTCCTGCAGGTTGGTGAGGGGAGGAAAGCTCTCAAATGCCTGAATCAAGCCTGAGCTAAAGCACTGCTGTCACTGTACACGATTTCCTATTTCCCATTTTGTCAGATAAGGGGAGAAAAGAAAAAGAAAAGGCAGTATTTCTCCTTTCCTCAGGAACATTTTTAGTTGTTTCACAGGGAGCTGTCTGTGAGTGCAGGCCTTGTGTGAAAAACGAAGCATTTCAGTAACTGTTCAATCTTGCAGACAGCACTAATGCTCAGTGCTGGGCTGTGGGAGCCCCGAGTCAATACGGCCAAAGCGAAGAGCTCCAGTTCCAGAGCAAATAGCAGCAGCAGAATTGGGAATACTGAGAGTAGAAGTAGCGTTGTTTTGTTATTCACAGTGGCTACAGAAAAATTCACTGAGGAAAAAATCAAATGCAGAGGTCAAAAGGAGAACAAAATCAAGGTGATCCTAGAGAAATTACCCAGCTGCATTGCCTGAAAAAGTGAAATGAAATCAGTGCCTCTTGCATCAGTAATAAAGCATCAGGGGTAACATACAGGAAATATGCTCAATTTGACCTTGGACTATTACCTAGATATCATCTCTTCCCTGACTTACCCCAAATTCCCCTCCCTCCTTCAGGCAGTGGACAGGGTATATTTTCTTTATCACTTATAAGAAATGCCTTTTCTCTTTCTGTGCTCAGTCAGGCTTCCTAAATAGATTGTCACTCCTTTGAATCAAAAATGCTGTAACCTTCTCTCTTAGTGTCCTTAAAATCTGCATAATTCTCCCTGACACAGACACAATTACAAATGCTGAAATCACCTTCCTGATTCTTCACTTTGCCTGTTCTTCTGGGAACTCTTTCAAGTGGGGACTCACCGTTTCTTAAATCTGTGCTGCTTGACATCACCTTTGGAAATCCAAATATTTTTGCCATACATTTCTGCTTCTTTGTTCCTTATGTGTGGAGCACATCTCTGGACTGAGGCATCTGCACTTTCAGTCATGTTTCAAGATATTCCTCTTCCATGCTTCCTCTAGGAAATGACTTGGGTAAGGTTAAGCTGACCAAGAGGTAGAAAGGAGGCAGGGGATTGCTGGGGGTTTTTTTCCCCCCCTTCATCATCTCCTGCATTTATTTCCATCCATGAATAATTAGTAGGGGGCAAACTCACTCTAGATATTGATGTGGAAAACTTGGCAAATTGCATTATTGTACCTGCCCCTTTCTCTGTACGGTCCACAGGTGTGGTAATGCTTGTTTGGGAAATGGTGTTTGCCAGGTAGAGTTGTTGTCCATGTGGGCCACAGCTGATGTGCTTTTCTAAGTTCAGAGCCCAGGGTAGAGGCAGCAAATGCTTTGCTCAGCTGTTTTACATGGCTCAGCAGCATCTCACACCTGTTCTACAAAGCATGCAGTAAGCCTCACCTGAACAGTGCTGTGTCTGGACTGTTAAAAGCTTGATATATTGCATGCAAGGTCCAACTAATAACAGCCTGGGTTCCATAGCTCATTTGGTATTGTTCTGAGGAGCATCAGTCTTAGCTACTGGCAGTGTGATCTTTGGAAACAAGCTTCATTTTGCATCTCTGTTCTTTGGAAGATGGGAAAGATTTACAACCTGCAAATAATGATGATAGGTGAGCTTGTGTCCTGGGGAATGGGATGGAGGCAATGAGCTTGAGAGATGAACATTCTGGGGTCATTTGGGTGTTCAACGCCACTGGCATTATCAAATAGAGATGAATCAGATTCACTCTGCCTACCCACTCAGCTCTGTTCCTGTGCTAGAGCCGAACGTCTCTGTTATGTAGCATTTTCCAAACATTGGTCCATCTACAAGATGCTTTAGAGATGGACTGAAGGGGAAACAAGGAAACTTTTAAAGGCTTTTATTCGGTTCATCAACATTGAGGGGAGTTGGGAGGAAAAGACATTTGGAGGGAAATTACTTTTCCTCAGCAGTGACTTCAATGTCATTGAGAAGGACTGTTATCTCCAGGTGATTGGCATCTCCCACTCTGGATTGAAGGAGACTTTCTGTTCATATTAACATATATCTTATCCTTTTGTCACTTTTGAAGTCCCTGTGGACCTTAATTTTTGCTTTAGGCATGGTGAACTTTATTACAATTTCATTTGAAGAAAATTATGAAAGGGGCTTGCTTGAGAACTGTCATGTTTCCTTGGGACTCCTGGGTTCAAGGAACAAGACCTTCAGTTGTATTTTAACAAGTCCGTCTTGTTTTCTGCTATTATTAAATTCTCCTGGTGGATACTGGGTGTAAATAATAAATACTCATTAACTGGAGCAGATACATTGCAATTCTTGCCATGTATCAAACCAGTTGTGGAAGGCTGAGTCACTGCATGACCTTGGGCAATGTTTTGTAAATGGAGAATTGTTTAAACAGTGTGTGAAGCTCAGATCCATCCCTGGTGAAGCCTACCATTGAATGTGGGGGGAGATGGGCAGTAACTTGCTGTATTTTGGGTCTTAAGCTATGAATGCAAGAGCAGGAACACAGAATGGACTTGGTTAGCTCTGATTATGGGAACTAGTCAGATGAGTAGTTGCGGTGAAATTGTTTTGCACAGGGAGCTGACCTAAAATTAAGTGGAATCAGCATGGAAGGATATTTGGCTCCATGCCACGGTTCTTCTAAGCCAGTGATATGAAAGGAAGCAAAAGAACTCTGCATACTTAGTAGCGCATATCTGTTCCCTGATTGTTATCTGCAAGTTATTTGGAATAAAAGATCAAAAAAACAAGAGTACCTGAAAATCACTCCACTGTCTGTAAAACTTATGACAGATACTTTTCATTTAATTCATTCAGGAAATCAATATGTCTTACAGAATCATTTGACTGTGGTTGGCAGTGAAATGATAAATATACATGAAAACAGAATTGGATTAATAATTTTTGACAGGTAATATAATGCAGCCATTGCTGAATGATATTAACAAGAGAAGGCATGTTAAGTCCTAATGTCAGGGTAAGGCTAGGTGGTTATAATGTCTGAATAAATTTCATGCTGTGACTGAAGACTCTTGATGGCAGATGGAGATCGACAATATAAAGTTCCATTAAAAAGTCCTTTGCTTTGCTAATTCTTGACACTCTTTACCGGTCAGTAGTCTGCTTATCGATCTTGGCTGAGTGAAATAGAATTTCCCCATTCTCTCTGCCTGAGCCAATAGTTTTCATTTGTAATATACTGAGTTATGAAAAAGTGGGAAACTTCTCCCTTCTGAGATCATCATCCCAAAGGAGGCTGTCGTCATCTGGGCAGGGCAGTGTCTCTCTTCCAGCTTTCTTTTTTTTTCCCCAAGTGAGACTGAGATTTGATTTTATTTATTTATTTATTATTTTTTAATTCAGGGTCTAAAACATTGTAAATGCACATGAAAGACAAAATGCCCTTTGTGAAGGACATTAGATTTGGTTTATGTCAATCCTCCTCTTCCAGTTTTTCCTGTACTCCTTTTTTATAATTTTCCTTTTTTTCTGCTTCCTCCACAGTCCAGTTGTGACTCAGATCTCATTTGTGTGGGGATTTTTGCTGTTAAGTAATGCAGAACAACCAGAGCTCACTCATACGGCCTATGAATTCCACCTGCAAAAGGATATTATGCGTGCTGTTTCTTTCAAGACAGGCTGAATTAATCTCTTGTTCTCACTATTTATAGGACAATGAGCCCAGAAGATACCTGTGTATGGCTTCCACAGGGCCATGTTCTCTTTCTAGGCTTGGCTGTTTGACCTAATCTCCTATTGTGATATTTTAAGTACTAGCAGCAACTTGATCCTTGAAGATGCTGAAGATGCCAACATCATTTCAGTAAAGCATTTAAGCAAGCATTACTGTAGAGTATGGGAAGAGTTCCCATGGGGACCTTAGTTTTAACCATGTGCTCTACTTGCCTTTGGCTGAAGTGCTAAGTGTTTGTTGGCTGGACAGACATGGAAGAATTCACCCCTTGCTCTTATTCATAACTTGGCTGGTGTTTGCACATAAGTTTAGTCAATGCTGTTAAGCAGTAGGTTTTGTGGGTTGCCACCATGATTTCATTTCGGGTATGTTCCTACCTTGAACAAAGATTCCGTATATAATAGTGAACTAAAAGATGTAAATTTAAAGGGGAATTAAGAAGAAAGAACAGTTTAATGGAAATATGGGTGTGCAGAGACAGTAGGCCACATATCTGTTAAAAAAAAAAAAAAAAAAAACAAACCCCTTTCCATTTACTGAAGGGAAAATAGGAATTAAGACCATATGGGTCAAGTATTTCTCCTATACAGCAATGTAAATCAGGGGGTACCGATGTGATGGATTTGATTGATGACTGTGACTTCAGTGTATGCTGGGCTCTGTCCAGGTAGATGTTAAATAGAAATAAGCAAATTTTACAGATGATGATTGCTGAAGCTTCATGTTCTGGTTCTTCTATCAGTGTAGAAACTAGGACTTCTTACATGAATTCTTATCTAAGCTTTGCAAAGGATTGCAGTGCAAGACCTGTTCTGCAGAGGAATAGAATGCCAAAAATGTCTTGCCTTCTCAAAGTCATGTGGTAAAACATTTTAAGGACTAATTTGAGACTTTGTAGTAAATTAAACATCTTGAGTAAACATTGAAAAACTAAGACGCATGGAAATAGCTGGACTCTGCTACATAGTTAGCAGCTCTGCTGCTCTATGCCTTGCCATGATTTAGATTTCTGTAGCAGAGAGAGCTGCCTTTCAAGCTGATCAGTGCTTGGCATAGGTTTCTGCTTCCATGTCAGCAGAGCTAGATCATATGGGACTTTTTTTATATGACTTTTTTTCTTATAAAACTCCTCCCTGAGTTTCTCCTAGTGCTCATACTCCAGCCTGCAGATTCTCTAGGTGAGCATCTGGTAGTGAAAGCACTGTAAAGGGAAATCGAAATCAGTTTTCATCTGTTTTGCACCCCTTTGGGACATACAGAGGTGCATGAGCATATGACATGATCACTGGCCTTGCTTGAACATGGAATCTCATCTTTTAAAGGAAAAGATATTACTTTCATAACATATTTGTAGTTTTCCTTAGAATCCCTTCAGACAAATTCAAGCCTTACCAGTTGTTCAGAGGGACTGAACAACTTGGAGACCAGCTGCCATGCATTTCAATACATATTGGCATTTACTCTGTTAGCAGTTAATTTAATCATGAAATCCCTGATTTTTCCCTAGCAGAAGCTTTTTGTCTGAAGGCTTTATATTTCAGCCAGCATCTGCTTCCCCTTGCACAGCCACAACATTAAGTGAGAAAATGGACAATATGTACAGAGATGGAGGGAAAATGCTTGGGCACAAAGTGGCCCCAAACCTGCTATAAGTTAATATGATTTAGCAGAGTTTTAGCACCTCTGTAGTGGGAGTCTGGAGGAGCCTGAAGGGCATTCTTCTCTAGGAGGTCCTGTCTACACCCAGCAGAAAGACAGTATCTCAATGAAGAACCACCAATCTAAACTTGCCATGTCAAAAGCATTTTTGTGTTGTCGTCTAAAGACTGAGAAATGACTGGGTCTCAGAAAAGGATCTGATTTGATACATTTTATAGCAGCAAGAAACAGTTAAGATGGGGAGAGACTGGAATTAATGGAATTGTTCAACCATAGCTCCTCTACTATTCTGTCATGAAACTATCAGAGATGCCATTTTATTACTCAGCCAGGATCTGAAAGAATATTTTAGCAAGACAGAGTAGATAAAGTGGGAAGGAAAATCATAGGTAGCACTGGAATTATACAATTCTTATTATAGTTTGTTTCAAAGTTTTCTAATTTAATTGATCTGTTAGATAAAATTATATACTAGTGTGCTGCTGGCACGGGCCCAGGTGTATGCTACCAGCATTTGTAATGTCCGGGCTATCAGCCACAGGTATCCTTAAAATTATTTACTTGAATGAAGAAGTGTAGCATTACCTGTTATCTTTACAGGATTATTTAAACTAGCAGTTGGAGCAGTGGCTTGATAATATCCCCCTAAGAAATATTCTACCTAGTGTACAACCCATAGATTATGAACTTGAGACATTTTGACTAGCTCTGTGGCTTCACATATCAACTTCTACAGTGATTAGAAACAAAACCACATCAGGAGACTAACCTTCATACCCAGGTTTAATTTCCACTGGTTGGAAACTGCTGTTTTCCTAGTAAGGTATTTGTTGTTTTTCCCTTCTTCTCATGTTCTTCTTTATTCTTTCAAACCATATCAGCAATTTCAGCGTGCTTTGGTCATGCTAGTCTTCAAATATCACCATATCTGAAATGAAGAAGCATTTTGTTTACAATTCTCTCTAATCTGGACAGTTCTTCAGCTTGTTTTAATAACTTAATAGCATCTTCCTTTCACCACCTTCCACTACTTGAGAGATCTTGCTACTCTGGACTACTAAAAGAAGGAATGTTTTCTGATACTGCTCAGAAATGACATCTTTCAGTGTGATTTCAAAGCTTTTCTGAATAAAGCTTCAGCAGTCCTGTGTATTGGGCAAACATCAATACCATAAAAATTAGTTATATTTAATTAAATGAATGTTTTCAGAATATATCTAATTTTTGTCTATCAATATTTTGCCTTTTATTCACAGGAAACAGCCCAAACTCTCTTTTCACCCAGCTTTTATTGTCACCTTCTTTGACTTTTATGTCTAATAAATGCCAGTGTTTTGCAAATGTACATTTGACAAGAATGGAAAAGGCTTTGTTTCTTCAAGAAAAGAAAAAACCCATTTTTCTGTCTAATCCTAATTCTGACAGTTCTGCAGAAGCAGAGAGGTAAGGCTCCTGATTTAAGTAGTACAAAATGTGTGACAAACGTGGATAAATATGGATCTCTGTGCTCTGTTCGACTGATGTCAACCAAAGCCTAGCTAGACTTTGCGTCCTGAGGAGGTTATGTGCTAAGTGCTGGATGGCTGAGATACTCCTGGAAGACTGAAGTTTTCCCTGGCCTTTAACTCTACCTGCTTCATCGGCATGTTCCCAGGAATACAGAAGATTAATATTTTCTGATGACTATTTGGAAGCATTCAGCTGAGTAATAGTGTAGATAGTCTACCCAGAACTCATTTAGCCTGCTTCTGTGTTTCTAGTTTATACTACAGTGAACTGAGTTACTCATGTAACACTCAGGACAGATGATCCCCCCTGCCATGCACTTCAAGTGGTTGTTTATACCTGTGTAGAGTGGTTCTGCCACTTGCATTGGTTTTGTATACATTGATACAAATAGGATGAAGAGAGAATTGTGAAGCAGAGCAAGGCCAGTGCCTGTTTCCAGCCTTATATAGGTTGTGTGCTGCAAGTGGATCTGTGATAAGCTACCAAGAACCTTCTTGGTTTGTAACACTCAGGGAACCTGTGTGAGTACCTCGGGATAGGGTAGTCCAGACTCTGCCCTAGGACATCAGGGTTGCAAATTCCTGAGCCTCTCCTTTCTGATTTGGAGTATTTTTATGCTCATCTTGCACAGGGGCAAGGACTGCAAAAGACAGATGTGGGTTAATCAAGCAGTAAGCTGATGTTCTTTCAGCAGATTGAAAGGTGAAATGTATGCATGCTACTTGTTTCTTTGGGGCAAAAATGTAGATTTGTTTGTTTGTTTTGGTTTTTTAAATTTTCTTTTTCCCCAGTTAGTGCACTTTTCATTATTATTCGGGGGAATGAGATAGGTTGAAGACAAGAACCAGTGAATGAAGAAGTTGTTTCTAGCAGATGTGTGTGGTACTATATTTGCTGTGCAGTTGTAAAATAGGGCAGGCTTTTGCAAATAGGAAACTGAGACAGGGGAAAAAACTAAATGAGATGTCTGTGTTTTTTCTGCAAGTCCACAGCAGATGCAGAAATCAGTGTTAGGTTTTATAAATCTTGTGCTTTTACCAGCTCTTGCTAGTTTAATGCTAAGGAATAGCCAGGCGGTGAGCTGGCCCTGCAGAACAGTTTGCAGTAATGCCTGTTGCACTCTTGTTGGTGCATTACTGCTCATCTCTCTGTCCCACACTCCCTCTCAGCAGAAATATAACCTGTAAGGTGCAGAAGTTGACTCCACAGGAGCAGACTGTAGCTGGGTAATAGCTGCAGGATCAAACAGTGGAGTGGTGAGGCAGGAGCTGCATCTGACTTAGGCTTCCTTCCTCAGGCACCTCAGTTCATGCCAATCCTACATGGGGCACTGAGCAAGGGCTCGGTCCAGGTCACAATTAACCATGAGGTTAGTGTCCCCTTTCATTAAACTTGATGCTGGCTAAAGACTCCAGGCAAAGAATAAAATATGCTGGGACCCTGGAAAAAGAAAGCATAGAAAAGCCCCTCATGTCTGTCTCTAAAATGATATGAGTAGTGTATCTGATTTATGAAAAATGTATAAATGTGACTTGGGAACAGCTTGCGCTTTCACACTAAATAAAAGGAGAAGACAGAAGAGGGAACTCGAATGTCTGTGAGCATACTCATGTATACAAATGACTGTCATAAATCTTTTTGCATGATTGCTTTGCTTTGTGGCATCTCTTTGGGGAGTTCTGCAGGGGAAAAAGCCCTACAGTTTGGGAAACTAGAAAAAAAAAAAGCAAAAGAAAATGGATTTGCTGATATAATTATGCAATTCATGTAGAACGTATTTGGTCTGCTAATCAGAACAGAAGGGAAAAGCCTAGACAGTACTGTTGGTTTAAGGGAATTGAATTAAAAGACCAAACATCCTGAGTGAGACTGCTGCAGCCCTCAGGAGGCAGGCCTGGCTCTGGAGAGCATTGGACAGAGAGCCCTGCAAACCCTGCTAGCATCTCTTGACTGAGGAAAGAAATGCTATATTCTTGCAAGATGGGCTGGGGAGAAAACAAATTCCTCAGCTGGTATAAATCTGCCTTGACGTTGGTGCTCATTCACATTACCTGCAGATTTGGTCCACGGCATCCTCAGTCTGGGTTTGAAGTCACTCCTGATTGTGGTCTGGCTCCATCAGCCTGCAGCTCAGGGTACTATGCAGAGCTCCCGAGAAAAGGAAGATGGAACCCGGAGGAGCTCATGTCCCCCAGGGACACGCTGTCGTGGCCAGAGCAGATCCTGTACCCAAGCTAAAGGTCCTCTGTGACTGGGAAACAACTCTGCCTTGCTGATTTCTTCCAAGCATTGTTCCTCTTTGTCTCTTGGGCTTGGATGGTGGGTGATTCTTAGTTATCCTTATGTGTAAAGGAGGAGTGAGCGAATGAGATCATTCAGAAAAGGCTGTCAGAGAGGCAAAGTGAGTGGAAAGACAATTGAAAAGGAACAGCTGAACTATTTGTGCTCTAGTGATGTGGCCGATAGTGTTGGGTTTTTGCAGGGAAGCTCTGTCCTCTGCAGGGGGCCTTGCTCACCAGACCTAGGCTAAGGAAGTGTGATTGGCAGCTCTGTGGCTTGTTCCTGCCTTGGAGTGTGTGATCCCAGTGTTGGTCTGAGCTGTACATTCCACTGTCACTTGCATTTAATCTTGCTGGGGCCCAGGGCATACCTGAGAGCTATTTCTGCAGTTAATAAGTTTGCACAGGAATTCCTGTTAATTAGCTAGGCTTTTGCAGCATGCTTCTGGAATAGTTAAATTATATATAAATAATATTAATAGTTATATATAATATTAATAGTTAAATAGCTATTAAAGCTGCAATAAAGTATCCCTAAAAAGGATATTTGGATAATAGGGAAGGATTGTACTTTGATGGTATTGAGGACTTTTTGCAAACCATGGTTTCCTTTTCTCAGCAAGTGCATGCACATATGAGAGAACAGCTCAGAGCAACACTCATGATGGTGCCCTCATGCCTGTCCTGAAACGACCGTAAATGATGCCAGCAAGTTCAATCAAGCTGATCCCTCCTGCTCTTCCTAACATCAGCCATCTGGCTCCATAGCCTTTGTGTTGTGCATGACCAGCCTGTTGACCATCTGCACATCTCAGATTCAGACCCCTAAGCCTCCCTTGGACAACAGCCTCCTTTGGGGCTTTAAGAGCTGCTCAGGCTTCCGTGAAGGTGTAACTTCAGAGAAACTCCATCATACGCAGTGAAAAGGGTAGTAACCACATAAAAAGGCCATCACCTTTTCTTTCTGTCATTGAACTGTGATGCAAAAAGGAAGAAAAGCAAGGATTATAGTAGAGCTGCTGTTAGTATGAGGGAGCAAAGTCCTCAGCTGCTATATGCTGCTGTGATTTTTTTTTTTTTAAGTGATAAGCTTGCCTTACTTATACTAAAAGCAAAATAATTGTCTTTGATAAAAATTTGTTCTTTCAGTTGAAAGCCTTTGAATTTTGAAAGTGACTAGAAACTTCCTCTCGTCTTTCTTCATAGAGTTTTTGAAGAAACCAAAGAGATTCGTGCTAAAATGGGAACCACTGCAGCTTATTCTGTGGTCTTCTCATCCCGTGCTCAGTTCCTCCTTTCAAAGCATTTGTTTAGTCTGCTCCCAGGAGAGCCAAGCTTTGTCTGACATCCATTAGCTCAGGCAAACAGGGGCCATCCTGGCTCACCAACCAAGGCATTTACCTGAGACTAAATTCTCTTGTAAATCTGGACTACAGCTGTAGGAAGGCTGTCTCCTCTTCACCTCTCTGCTACAGGGAGCACAGCCTCAATTTGAAGGACTTGACTAAGGTGAAGGTAGTGTCAGGGCTACTTGTAAGCAGCCATTTCTTCTTTTGGCCAACAGGCTTGTGCTAAAGGGAGAGTATCATGTCCCAGTGCTTTGTAGAACAGAGTAACAGAGAGATGATGGGATGTATCTTGCTGTAAAAGCCATTCTGCACGCTTCTGAAATAATCTTTGATAACTCAGAGAAAGGTGCAGCTGTGCCTTTCATTGAACAGCAATGAGGATGGTAAAAACTGCTTACCCCTACTTATGCAGGCTTTTCTTTTACATTAATAGCCATCCCTCTCCCTGGCTGGGCTGACAGGGACTCACTCAATTCGTGTGCTCAGCAGACTAGCAGGATGGAAACTGTGCCACAAGCAGTTCTTGCTGCTGTCATCCAATTTTCCATGGGGTGTGTAACGTTCGTAACTGGATGTAGCAGGACTTGGTGGGTTATTTCCCCATGCTGGAAATCTGTCTTTTCTGCCCTTTTCTCAGACCTCCCTTTCTTTTTATTGGAAGGTAGCTCTGCTGCAATCTTCCAGGCAGAGGTTAATAGGATAGATTAGTGTTCTATTACTGTGATTATCTTATTGTTCTTTATGTGACACTGACCATGGGTCTGAAGTGCTGTGTCAAACGTAAAGGAGACACAAGCCCCACTCATAAAAACAGTTTCCAGGTTATACCAAGTCTGATTCTGCAGGCACGTGGGAGGCAGGGCACTTGTTCCTATTCACCTTCACAGACTGTTGTTGGGAGCATGGGTGTTTGTATTATCTTTATGTAACAAAATGCCTTGTATGTGGCCCTTCAAAGTAGATAACAGCATAATTTGGAAAGGAATCTAAAAGGTTTCAGCAGGAATTTTCTAAGGCTTCCAAGTCATTAAGGGGTGTAAGTAATGAAGAAATTGAGTGATTTGTGTGTCCTTGAAGCCAGTGCATGTTTCTGAAATCCCATTTATTTCTGTCTGTGGCCTGATACAGTCCCTGTTACTACCCTGCTTGATCTCTGCCCTATGTGTTTTGTTTAACATCATCACCACCAACCTGTTCTCCCTTGGATGAACTGCAGGGTGCATTTAAGTCTTATTTGTTGTAAAACAAGTTTGGAATTCCTTGTCCTAGTGCTGTGAAAGGTGACATCTTTGAGCACAAAAGCTTTTATTTGAAAGAGCAACTAAAAAAATCTGCCCCTAGTGATCCCTGGTCACTGGCAGAAAAAGCAGGTGCTCTTGTATGTTCAAGGAGCCCACAGATGATATGTTAATCAAATGGCACCACCAAAGCCCTTTGATTTCAATGGGGTCAGTTTGGCTGACCAACCCCACTAAAATGTCTGTAAGATATCTCTCCAGGTAGTAGGAAATTCTAATTGCCTGCTTCTACAAAGAAGCCTGTATTTTAATAATTTTTGCTATCTAAAGCTAATGCTAAGATATTATATTGACTGTCCTGAAAACAGGAGTCTCATGCAGAAGAGCTGTCCATTGCCCTATTCATCCCTTGATGAGAAACAGCCACAAGGAGAGCTGACTGCCATCATCCAGTTTTCCATGGAGTGTATAACATTAGCAACTGAATACATCAGGATTTAGTGAGTTCTTCTAGTGGGCAGGGCTGGGAAGCATTGCAGACTTGGTGCATCTTCAGCCTGATGCTGTGTCTGTGAGCGTCTGACTCATATGGAAGAGCTGATATGAGTCACAGCTCTTGGTCCAGTCAGGAGCCTAAAGACATTGTGCTTCTATTTTGCACCTTGAGTACAAAATTGTGGGTTGATTTTTGGTTTTGGATTTTTTGTTG
Source organism: Megaceryle maxima (assembly GCA_024605025.1). Taxonomy (NCBI): domain Eukaryota; kingdom Metazoa; phylum Chordata; class Aves; order Coraciiformes; family Cerylidae; genus Megaceryle; species Megaceryle maxima. The sequence continues at coordinate 161,044 of JANHGN010012019.1, forward strand.
TTGTTTGGTTGGATTTTTTTTTAAGGTTACCTTTAAGGTTGCCTTGTCTCTATATGCACTACCATGGCCTATGTTTTCCCCTTCTGTGCTTTGTCACCTCTTCCCAAAATTGCTGGCAAAGGGAATAGCTCAGTTGCAAACATTGGTTCCTCAGGTGTTTGAAGCACTAACTCAAGAGTCTAAGTATGGAATTAAGAGCCTGGTTGTATCAGGCCTTGCTGCCTTTTGGTTTCTTAACATAGTATCATCAACTAAATTTTATCTAGTGAGTTATGAGACATTAAGATCTCATTAAGGATGAACACTTTCCTCTGCTGAAGCCTATAATGGCATTTGTGTTGCTCACAGACTGAGGTCTGTCTGTCATCCTGTGATGACACTGCTGGCTCTGATATGGACTGGACAGGGACTGCTCCAAATAGTAACTGGATGTTTGAAACTTTCAGCTAACACTGCTGCCCTCTGCTCTTCTCAGGAGTGAGTTGATGGAGCCAATCAGGAAAAAACAAACCTTTTTTTCTTCAAACTACTATTATTTGAAAACAAGTCACACTTTATTAATACACAGACTGCTTAAGATGGAATGGTCCCTGACACTCAATGCTTTTTTTCAGAACTCTTTAGAGATAGAGAGCCTGGAAACCTGCTAAATGTAGAACCATTGAACCTATTTCCCATTGGATTTACTTCCATCTGTGCACACAAAGTGCAGAATCCACTCAGGAAAAATAGCAGAGTTTAAATGACTGTGGAGTGCCAGTGTGAAGAGAATATGGCCCCATATTTCTCTATAGAAGACAAGTCGTTCACAAAATAGGAATGTGATGTGGTGCATGGTTTTGGTTTGCTAAGCCCAGGGGCCTTTTCAGGTTGGTTTGGGATATTGGTACTTTACAGCTCTCTACTTCCAGGAATATTGTGGTTTGAGAAGAAAAAACCTTCCAGAGAAAGGACTTAACTATGCATCAGGTAATACTGCAGCTGTTGACATTGATATAGAGATGTTTGATTATTTATTTTTTATTAGGTAAAATAATGGTTGTTTTCCTCTAATCAAAGAGATTTGTCTTTTCACTCAATCTCCAGCTTCCCAATCAGGTCTTTTCCCCCTGTTTTTTCTTTTCTTTTCTTTTTTTTTTTTTTTAATCCCCCTCTCTCTCTTTAAGTGCAATCAACAACAAGAGACCAGGTCTACAGCATTTTGATGTTTATTAAGTGGTCCAATCATAGCTTCACTTCTGGGCAGGAGTAAATAAATTCATCAAGCAATTGATGCTTTTGTGCTGCTGTTATGATAAATGTTGCCATCAATTACACCAGTATGCTCAGACTGCAAGGAGCAGAACTAACTGAACGCTGCTGCCTGATAGGAATGACAACAAGACAATATGTGCTGCCTCTCTTTATGCTTTGTATTCATAAACACAGCTCTCCAATTATACTAATTTGTTTGTTTGGATTAGGCAATAGATTAAGAAATGTTTTTAGTTAACACTGGAGAATAACACGCATTAATATTTTGGCAAACATGACATAATTCTCTGCGTTGGTCCAGAATCAGCCGCGCGGAAAGTGTAGTGGTATTGACTTCAAAGTTGCACCAGTTCTGTGCTGTTGGAGCGTGCTGAAAGAGCAACCCTTTGACTACCTGGGACTAATACAGAAAAAGATGCAAATGTCACCTGCTGCATGCAGGACAAGGATGGTGTATGGTAGCATTTGAGTACCACCTGCTTCCCCAGCTGACTTTGGATTCCTCTGGAAAAAGTGGTACTGGTCCCAATACTGAAGGTGGTTGTTCATTGCTGTGTTTTGAGGATGTTGCATGTGGTAGTTTTTAGGAGATGTTCTGTTATTTCATCTCAGGACTGGCAATGATAAGATAGCAACTGGCTTTTGTTTGCTTTCTGCATTGGACTCAGGGCTCTCTTTTGTTCCCGTGCAGTGTTTATCATAGTCCTTGTGTGATGTGATTACAAAAGATTTGTTAGAGAAGTAGAAACCAAGCTAGCAGATAGCACACTGTAAAATCTAAAGCATATTTAACATTATTTAAATACATCCTTTCTTTGATCACAAACTCTAAAGAAGCAGCATTGCATGAATTGAAGGAAATTAATTAATTCAAGAGAGAGTGTTCCATTTACTCCTTTGAAATTAATAAACAGCTACAGCTTTTCAGAATTGGACATTGTCACTTAAACACCTAGAAACAAGTGCACCTTACAGCTCAAAATAGAATTAAGTATACAACAGCTGCTGCTTTTGGTCCAGAGTTCACAGGATAGTGTGTTTATTTGACACTTAGAATTTTAAAATTCATCAAGTGTTATGGACCGCATATAAATGGCTGGTGAAGAATTTATAATTTGTACTCTAGATTTATAAATTACTTGCACAGAGCAGTTAAAGACAGAAGAGAGTTCTGTCTCTGGTGTGCCATCACAAGAGCTTTATTTGCCATGTCTTCTGTCTTGTCTTCCTTACCTCATTTGTTTGCAGTTCAGATGATATGATGGGGTAGCATTTGCTTTTTTTTTGCTTAGGTGGGAATGGAGACAAGCCATGTCCAATCCTCCTTTAATGAACACTGTTGGCATGAATTTCAGACCTGTCTACAGCTAGGATTTGTGTCAAGAAATAGGTTATTCTTAGCATAGGATCAAAATCAAACTTCCCTTTCTGCCTTGGTACCTCCAAGAGGAGACTGAACGTAAATGACAATCTGGTCCATATAAACAGCTGTTGTTGTTTGTGCTATTCTTGGGGGGGAATAAAGAAAATAAAAAAGGGAACAAAAGTACTGCAAACTGATGTCATACTAGCAGGTGTGAGGCTGGGGGTCAACCCAGCAGAGCAGCTATGTCAAGAAGTCCCTGCATGCACAAGACTGTTGAAGATGTGGGGAGTTCGTGCAGTTTGTTGATTCTCAGTGAGATCAGCCCACTTCTCTGATCCAGCCAGAATCAGTGGTGATTTGAAGGGAAAGTGCTATGAGAAAATGAGTGCAAGTTTTCAAACTGAGAGTGTGATCCTCTGCATTTCACAGAGCGCACATTCAGCAATTTTCTGGAATTGGTAGAGGGTCTGGTTCATTATAGTGCAGCATGGGTCACAGTCGCTGAAGCATGAACTGCAGGAACACAATATGCAACATCCTTATTAAACACAGGGCATGGTCTGCAATCTGAAAGAAGGAAGGCTGAACCCTGTAATCTACTCTGCAGAGAACAATTGTGCACATATTTATAAATGACATTTACAAATGATCAGACGAATGCTGTGCTAATAGCATCCAGACAAAAAACTCACGGGAAGATAAGAAATGGATTTCAGTCCTCATAGCAGTTCACTATCTGCATCAAAAGGATTTTGTCTTTTTAGCATTTTCTTCTAAGTATTCATCTGCTTCCTTATCGAGAACTCAGGTTTTCATCTGCTGGAGTTTGAGATTCCAAACAAGGTGCTTTTTTGTGTTTGCAAGTTTAAGGATGGTTGTGGGCATTATTTACTCTGTTGTCCTGCCAACTACTTCTTTATCTGCTATAACACAGGTAATGAATGCAATTATGTCAGGATAAACCATCTGATTTACAGATTCTGCTAAAGAAAACTGTACAAGTCTCCTTCTGCTGCTCCAGGGTGAAGGTCTGCCCTCTGGGTGGTGTTTCCACTGCTTTCCCTAGATGGGACTGATGAGCAGCAAGCAAGTGAAGGTCATCACTGATTTTTCAGATTAGAAAAGCCCACCTTATACTTTCATGGTCTTCTGTAGGAATGGAAAGTGCTGGGATTTTATAAGCCATTGTAGCCAATATGGAAAAGGATTTTCTGATTTACAGCAATCCCAACTGTTGCAATGATGGATTTGGGGTTTTAGAAATAAAACAAGAACTATGAGAATTTCACATCCTCCTTACTCTCCACCTTATCCAAACATGATTAAGGGGAAAGCTTTGATAAGGATTTAGTGTTGAAATTTCAGAATCCCTTTGTCAATTCTGTATCCAAATCAGTTGTACTACCTCTAGAAGTGCTGTAGTATCTTTTAAATGATTTTAATTGAAAAATCATTCCATTTTCTCCTATGTATCTAACTGCTCTAGAAGATAAAGAATGTATTCACAGGAGTCATTTGCACCTTCTAATACCCCACTTCTTATTTCATGCAGTGTTTGTAGGATGCTGTGAACTAACTGGGCTGCTACTGATCTAATTATAATTAGCCACAATGGTAACATATGAAAAGGAACAAAATCAGTCAGTCTGATTTTTAAGAAAGTGAATTGCCTGTAGAACCAGTGAGTGACAAGTCACACTGGTGCTCCAGCAAGTTGCCGTGCCGTGAACTTAGAGAGATGTTGCTTCTGAGACTGGTGCCTCTAATGACCCCTCCACCCCCTTCTCTCTCAACTGGAGAGGAAAGCCTTGCTATAAATATAAGCATAAATAACAGAGGCACAGCATACCTCACAGAAGGACTCTGTAAAGCTTTCTTGGCTGAGACATCAGGGAATATCACAGGGACTTTGCGTTTCCAGGGAAGCTATTTTAAGTTATTCTGGAAGAAGCAAGTGTGATTTTGTGCTACCTTTTCCATTTTGCATGACTTCTTGTAAACAGGCACATCTTAAATACAGATAATTGGGTGAAAAGGGAAGAAAATAGTGTCTCTTTATATACAAGTAATTGCTGTCACATCTAGGTACTTCTGAGACAGGTAACAAGCTGTGTTCTTAAATTGCTATGCAGCTGTGGTTTGCACTTGCCCTGAAGATTTTAGTGTTTTACATTTCCCTTCCATAGTTTTCAGGAGCAATATAAAGTAGGCTGCTTAGCTGAATCTCCAGGCTCGACCTCTGTATTTGGACGCCTCAGTTTTCAGCTGCATATTGCAAGACAGCATGCCCTTGGTGCAGATGTGTGACACCAGATGTGCCACCCCCTAATATAACCTAATATTAGTATCTTTGGTGAATGGGGGCTGATTTGCCACATCCTCACCTGTGGTTGTGGGCATATTTGAAGCATAATTTTCTTTTCGATGTACAGCAAAGCTTTAAGTTTACTGTCCAGTGAATTATGGCAGTACCCAGTACATCAGCTAAAGAGATTTATTCTTCACCCGTCTTTCTGCTCTAGACATTGTAGGTGGTACATTTAGACAGCTTGACAGGGAGGAACCAAACAAAGGAAACAACCCTTTAAATACAGGGAAACAAGGTACCATACTGCGGCTAGTTGTGATCTGCTCTGCAAAGGGAACCAGGCAAGGAAAGAAAAAGCTGTTTTGAATTTCAGACTGATTATAAATGACAAGTTATCAGGGAGCATAAAGAAGGAACTACTGTACATTTCATAACACCGATACCCTTTGTTAGACTACAGACAAAAGCAGGCTTTGATTTGAGACTACAGGAGAATACAAGATGAGAGTCTATAAAGATGGAACATATTGATCTTCCCTTTATCTTTTCAAAGCATTACTCTTTTGTCAAGGGTTCCTATTTTTGTATAGCATGATGTCCCTATCTTCTAATACTTTGTGCATTTCAGTGCACCCTTTTTAGGGAAATACTACATTAATGTTTTCTGTAATTGCATTAAAAAAAAAAAACCAAACCAAAACAAAATATTTTTGAGTAATGAAATGCATATATTTGCAAATAAAGAAGTTATCTCTGAAATGAAGTAGTAAAAATGGTTCAGTTCCTAGCCTGGTAGGAAAGCACACAGCTTCATGTTCCTCACTGAAGATATATTGATTTATATGAATTAAGTATCTTTTTCTCTAAGCTCCAAATCAGAACGGGTTATTTTGAAGTATGCTGTCTCCTATAAAGTCTAGAAAGGGAAGACTTTAGTAGGGAGTTTGAAGATACACAAATAACTGATTTTTTTCTTGGTGACTAAATGAACACTGGTGAAGAGAAATACCCAAATTGAAAATTAATTCTTTAAGTTTTTTCACTAAAATAAAAAAATAAAAATTTAAAGTTCTTCAGGGTCAGAGTTGGGTCCACTTCATATCAAGGTGTCATTTAGAAATGTAGAACTTACGAGTGGGGATATGTGAAAATTTAAAAACAAAATAACCCTTTTAAAATTTTATTTGAAAAATATTCTACCAACAGTTGCAATAAATGTTTTTGACCCATTTTTAGGTGTCTAAATTATATTTTTCAATGAATGAAATCATCTCCCAGGTTAGCCAAGCCCCTTGTCCCCATGTGTCTTGAGCACAGTGTGCTGTTGAGTCGTTGCCCTGTTCTGACAACATATGAATGCACTGCTGGTGAATTTCCGGGAAATGAGGGTTGACTAATACATTCTAATAAAATTTAGTGTTGTAATACAATAAAACACACACAACCATTATTCAAGGTGCAAACCTTAAGAAAAGCTCTTAATTTGTTTTCAGTGAGGAAACGATTGAATCTGTCCCAAATCAGTTCTTAATCTGCAGCTGCTATAAATCAACAAAAGAAAAGAATTAAGTTTCAATTGACTTTCCTGACTTCAAGTATCAAACAAGAATCACTTGAAAGATGAATGGAATTCTGCAATCTAAAATTCAAATGCACTGCACTCAGTAAGCTCACCAGCCTGCTTTTGAGGGTGCTGTAGGTATCCAGCACATTGAGAGTCTGTTGGCAAAGGCTGGGTAGCCCAGCTGGGAGATTACAGCTGTGTTAGCTGGGGCAGACTCAACAACAAAAAATTAAACTTGCAAGCACAAAAATCTTGAATGATTTCTTGTTCTTCACAAGTTTTTCTTCCCAAAATGAGAAGTTATCAGGATTGAAACCCTTCAGAGTGTCATAGGTGTGACGGTGGGACACATTTATTCATCTCAAGTGTAAGGAAATTTACTAGAAGTGCAAGATCACAGTTTTCTTTTTCTTTTCTGATTTAACCTTTTACTTCAACTCAGTACAGAAAGTTTATATTTTCTAAATGTATATGTTTCTTCATGAAAGCAAGAATAAATGGAGTGTCACAAGCTGTTTGTCTGAAAATTTTTCACAGGTTTTAAAGAAACCTAACATAACTATATTGCTTTCTTCTCTTAAACAAGGAAGAGTTGGTTCCTTGCATCTTTAAACTCCTTCTTATCTCTAGGAGCAATAGAGAATGCAAAGGTCCACAAATCTGTCTGAAGTTGTGTAGTTCGATTTTCCTGTATTTTTCACTTTGATGGAAAATGGGAATTTGCTTTCTAATCTGGCAAATCTGAGATTGGTATTTTTAAAAGTCTGTGTTGGGTTTTACAGCCACTTCTCCTGTTTGTTTTCTGGAATGTCAGTGCTGCTTTAAAAAAATCACAGGTTACCGTCTTTATTTTATGGGAGCATTCTAGAGGGTAGTAGAGTTAAGGTACTAGTATTTCTGTTATGTGTCAATTCCTTTTCCAACCCGTGCTGTGAGGAACACACAGAAAGAGAAAAACTGTTCTGTTTTGCCTCCAGCATGACCCTTCTTTCAAGTTCTCTAAAAGACTCTGTGAAAGTGATACAGACTCATTTGGCTGTCCTTGCTTGAAAGACTGGAGCAACTTTTCACTTTGATATGATGATATGGAAAGTTTTCAGTGTTCAGAGATTGTCTTTCTCCCACTAAAGTCAGCAGGGGAATGCTTGGGGCTATATCCTGAGCTGTTGGAAACTGGCGTAGCTCCATTTACAGCTGTAGGATCAGACTATGGCATGAAAACAAATGCTAGAGGCGTTTTAAAAAGACATGAACCTTGGGATTTATTTATGAATATCAGTATTAATATTAAATTAAGTAAAAATAAAAAAAGATAAGAAATTAGTAGGAAAGAGCAAAAGAACTGCAAGAAACAAACAAAACATTGCTTTTTAATTGGGTTGTGCATTTTCTAATTCCCTTTTCTAATCCAGTATAAGCAGCTGGCTTGTGACAATATATTCCCAAAAGAATAAGCAATTTTCCTCTAACATGCCAAATTGTGTCCATCATGGCAGTGTTTAGTATCTTGTTGGCTATCAGATACAGATTTTCATTCTTTAAAACAAACAGGTCTTGTCTCCCTTCTTCTCTGCACCCCAAAACCCCCTAAATTCTCATTAGGGTAAGAATTTTTATAAAATAACAGAATCATTATGTAGGAAAAGACCATTAATATTACTGAGCCCAACAGTAATGTTGAATTATCTGCTGCAGGATTTACTATGATTTAGAGGAGTGAATAGAAAGCCATTCAGATCTTTCTTTAGCCATTTTAAGACACTATCAGATTTGCTCTGATGTAGGTGGAGAGAGTTTTCAGAGGACAAATTGTGGACAAAAAGTTTTACTCTTGTCAGTTGTAACTTGCTGCAAGTTCTGAAGACTTTCTTACCTCATGGCTATGGACTTTAATGCTTTCTTTGGTAATGAGATTTCCCAAAATGGAGCCCTGCTTTTTGGTGTTATTCAACAGCATTGCTAGATCTTGGGCTGGGGTTTAGCGTTGATATTGTGCTCCACCCCAGGCAACGGTGCACAGTTCTCCGGGGGGTTATGATACCCTGGTAGCAGCAGATGGCATATTAATGACATCTGCATTTTCTTCTGACCTGAAAGTGATGTTCCAGAAGTTGCACAGCAGTAAGGGCTTTAAGGACTTACAGTTGTAGCTAAGGCTATTTACAGGTTTTTGGGGGGTTGCTTTTTTATTTCTTTTTTTGTTTTGTGAATGCTGGAGTCAACCAAACAAATAATCTAGTAATAAGTCAAGTCATCTAATAAGTCAAGTCAAAGAAACTGCCTGTGATAAGTGGGTAAAAATCACAAAGAAATAATTATGAAAAAAATCACCCCAAATCTTGTTTCTGAGGCTTTGCAGTAATAAAATCCACTGAGTTTTTCTGTCTCCTGTCTTTGCTAAGCTTACAAATATGTGAAACTATTGTGGATCACATCTGTGGAACTTGACTTTCATCTTCAGCAGCCACAGGCTATGTATGTAGAACTGGATATTGCTTAGTTTGTTGGCCAGGTGCTTCCAAATTGAAAACTCGTTCCACCACAGCCTGGCTGTGCCCAAAGAAACATGAGTCACTTATTGCTCCAAGTTATGTAGTTTTATCCTGACATAATCCCTGGAAGTCCATGGTTCAGTTACTTCCCATCAGCCCAGAAAACCCTCATATGAGCACGCTCTGTACAGGTGCTCTCCTGTCAGCTGCATTTAAGGAACAATTTTTCTTTCTGGTTGCCCTCTATGCTGCAATTTCAGACAGTTGTGCAGTTGAGGAACAAAGTGATGGAAGATGTGGTTTAGAACTGTTGTGTGTTCCACAGAAATTGCACTTTATTCAAGATGAATTTGGTGCATATTTGTGTTAGTGTTGTCCTTGTAGTTGTCTGCAGCATGCTGTGGAAAGCTAGATGAGTGTAGAAGACCATAGGTTCACTGATTCTGATGCAGATTTTCCTTCAAATGAGGGATTTAGCTGACAAAGGTCAGATTCAGTAGTCCTTGCCCATTTTTGATGTTTGCATTTACACTGATGCTGTGCACAATGAATTGCAGTTACAGGAATTTACATTTTCAAGGCAGAGGATTTCCTCAGCACTAAATCTCGTCTTCCAATTACTTTAACATTATAGTGTTACATGGCAGTATTCACTTATCTAATTTTAGATTAGGCTATTTAAAGAGTAATCTGATGTATTCATTTATGTCATACATAGAGTGGATGTTATAAAGATGTGCTATTCTTATCAATGCTGCCTGTTATTATTTGTCTTGTCTGTGTATTTTGTATCAGATGGAAGGATCTCACTGTCCCAGATCAGGGTCTCATTGTAGATAAATGCTCCATTCAAGTCTTGAGAATAAATTGTTTAGGAGAATGCCGTGGGGAGAAAAAGGGAATTGTAAGATTCATCAACAGAATGAATTTGATAGTAGTCAGTAGTTGTGCCTGTGACCATTTAGAGCCAGTGGTGAAACCTGTTATGTGAATATTACTTTTGGCTCTATTACCAGATTAATTTACAAGTTACAACTTTTTTTTTTTTTTTTTTTTTTTTTTTTTTTTTTTTTTTTTTTTTCCCCTTTCTTTGGTTTTCCCTTTTTTTTAATAAAATCTCTT
>JANHGN010012020.1:0-24471 GCA_024605025.1 Megaceryle maxima
CCCTTCTGATCTCTAATAAACGAAGTTTGCTTTACCAATCATATTGATTGTCCGCATCTTCCCTCGCCGCTCCGCAGCTTGGAACACACTTCCTTATTTTAGGGACCAACTTGCAGGTGAATATATTCACCTTTCCTAGCTCTATGTATATTTAATTGTAAAATTGAACACATGAAACAAGAGACACTAGAGCAAATCAAATCAGATGGTTCAGCAATATGGTGGAGAGATTATGCCTCAGTGAAGGAGCATGCAGGAGCCTGCTCCACATCAGGAAGATACTAAATCCAAATCACTGATATGAGTGGTCATATCAGTAACTTGTCAGTGATGAGTAATGTCCCTCAGAGGTTCATACTGGGACCAATACTGTTTAACATCTTCATCAGTGACACAGACAGTGGCTTTGAGTGCACCCTCAGCAAGTCTGCAGATGACACCAAACTGAGTGGTGCAATTGACATGCCTGAGGTATAGGACGCCATCCAGAGAGACCTGGACAAATTTGATAAGTGGTCCCATGTGATCCTTGTAAGGATGAACAAGACCAAGTGCAAGGTTCTGCACTTGCGTAGGGGCAACCCTGGTCAATACAAGCATGATGATGAAGGAATTAAGAGCAGTCCTGTAGAGAAGAACTTGGGGGTACTGGTGGATGAAAAGTTGGACATGAGCTGCAAGTGTGTGCTCACAGCCTAGAAGGCCAACTGTATCCTGGGCTGCATCAAAAGAAGCATGACCATGGTCAAGGGAGGTCATTCTGCCCCTCTACTCCACTCTGTTGAGACCCCACCTGCAGTACTGTGTCCAGCTCTGCAGCCCTCAGCACGGGAAAGACGTGGACCTGTCTGAGTGTGTTCAGAGAAGAGACACAAAAATGATCAGAGGACTGGAACACCTCTCCCATGAAGAAAGGCTGAGAGTCTTGGGGTTGTTTAACTTGAAGAAGAGAAGGCACTTGGGAGACCTTATTATGGCCTTCCAATACTTAAAGGGGGCTTATAAGAAAGATTGGGACAAACTTTTTAGTAAGGCCTGTTATGTTTAAACTACAAGAGGGTACATTCAGGCTAGATATAAGGCAGAGGTTTTTTTACAATGAGGATGGTGAAACACTGGAACAGGTTGCCCAGAGAGTAGATGGCCCATCTCTGGCAACATTCAAGGTCAGGCTGGATGGGTCGCTGATGACCTTTAAAAGTGCTTTCCAATCCAAACTGTTGTATGATTCTATGGTTGAAAACTGAGCTCCCACCTTACAGGCATGTCTCTTGAAAAATCTTTTGCGTGGCCATTTTAGTGGGTTAGGACAGGTAAACATGGGGGTGCCTGATTTGAGAGTCACTGGAACTAATGTGCCTGACAGCGAGTTAGTGATATACACAGTAAAATACAGGGACAGGAGTTGAATTTCATGTGTATATTTGTTTTTCCTAGCAAAAAATGTTTCCATGCCTACGGGACCAGCGCTGTGCTGTGATCTTGTAATATCAAGTAGCAAAACAGGAGTCATATTAACTGAAGATGTTTAAAATCAACAGAAAAATGGCCTGGATTTTTTTTCTTCCTTCTGTTTTCAGTTAAAAGCTCAGCTTTTAAAATTTAGCTGATTTGTGAGATATATGTTCATATGTATTAGTTTCTTTCTCTCTGTCTTTCTTATTAAGTGGTGTCACTCTTTCTAAACTGAAAGATACATGTTAGGGGGCCCTGTGTATTATTTCTATTAGGGAAACAAATTGATAATGATGTAAAATATCTTTCATTCAGACAACGTTTATTTACAGTGACTGCGGGATTTCTGTCTCCTTGAACCCAGGAAGACACAAACAGCAGAAGATACTCTCCCTCAAGCTTTACATCATTATTTAGACAAAGTTTAAGCTAAAAATCTTCCTTCCTAGGATTTTCTCAGTGTCATACTCTTGGTGCTTGTCCAGCATGTACCTGGTGATGATGCTTTACTGATCTTTTTCAAGAGGAATTTCTTTGTTGCAATCATTGTTGCTGCTACAGATGTTCAGAAAATAGTCAGTCTGTCTGTCAGTCTGTGTATGCCCTGTCTGCATGTCCCTGTGAGAAGGGAGAAGAGTTAGTTTTAGTTTCAGGAGCTGTGCTGGTGCTTAACTAATTTCTAGAAAAAATTAAAATTATGGATGGCAGTTACATCCTCAGTGTCAGAGGTTCATACCAATCCAGAATAACAAAAATGGAGAAAAGAGTCTCCCTTAAACCGATTAAGACAACAGATCCAGGAAATGACATTTAATTATAAACACAAAAGTAGAGAATAGGTCAAAATATCATTTGGTGAAGTCACAACACTTTTACATGGTCACAAATCACACAGCTGTAAACCAAATACAAAGTGAACAGTTACTGTGTAAAGGGTTTATTCACTTGCTGATAAATTAACAGATAAACACATAAGAAATCAATTTCAGTGAGGCCCTATTTGGTTTAGTATTTATTGCATTGAATCTAAAACCTGCTTTACAACATAGTAAGTTCTTTAGTCTGACAAAGACCAAATATGATCAAATGTTTTCTAAAAAGTATGACGAATACAGAAAATTAAAGATGGAAGGTAAGGTTTGATTTGATTTGTATTTTATTTGCAACCCAGCAGATGTCCAGTGCTTACAGAAAGAGGTAGCTTTCTAATGATTGATGGGAACCTCACAAACATGTTAATTCCTTTAGAGTTTTTCAGTTCCTTGCATGCAACCATTAATGTAAACTTTTTCTGATGTTTTCTGATAAAATAGCGCTTGTGCTTGTATAGTCATAGAATCATAGAGTCATCAGGGTTGGAAGGGACTTTAAAGATCACCTAGTTCTATCACCCCTGCCATGGGCAGGGACATCTCCCACTAGAGCGGGTTGCTCAGAGCCCCATCCAGCCTGGCCTTAAAAACTTCCAGGGATAGGGCCTCCACACCTCTCTGGGCAACCTGTTCCAGTGTCTCACCACCCTCATGGTGAAGAAATTCTTCCTAACGTCCAATCTGAATTGACCCATTTCTAGATTTAATCCATTTCCTCTCGTCCTATCACTGCCTGACAGCCTGAAAAGTCCCTCCCCAGCTTTCTTGTAGGCCCTCTTTAAGATACTAGAAGGCCACAATAAAGTCTCCCCGGAGCCGCCTTTTCTCCAGACTGAACAACCCCAACTCTCTCAGTCTGTCCTCATATGAAAGCTGCTTCAGCCTTCTGATCATCCTTGTGGCCCTTCTCTGGACACGCTCCAGCGCATCTGTAGCTTTCTTGTAATAAGGGCTCCAGAACTGGATGCAGTACTCCAGGTGGGGTCTCACAAGAGGGGAGTAGAGGGGTAGAATCACCACCCTTGACCTGCTGGCCGTGATTCTCTTGATGCAGCCCAGGATACAATTAGTTTTCTGGGCTGCAAGCGCACACTGATGGATCATGTTGAGCTTCCCATCCACCAGTACCCCCAGGTCCTTTTCTTCAGGGCTGCTCTCGAGCCAGTCACTGCCCTGCCTATACTGGTGCTTGGGATTGCACCAACCCAGATGGAGGACCTTGCACTTGGTATTGTTGAACTTCATGAGGTTAGCATGGGCCCAGCTCTCCAGCCTGTCAAGGTCCCTCTGGATGGCATCCCTTCCCTCCAGCGTGTCAGCCGCCCCACACAGCTTGGTGTCGTCAGCAAACTTCCTGAGGGTGCACTCAATGCATGTCCATGTTGCTGACAAAGATGTTAAACAAGACCGGTCCCAGTACTGACCCTTGAGGGACTCCACTTGTCACTGGCCTCCGCTTGGACATAGACCCATTGACAGCCACTCTTTGGGTGAAATACAAAGAATATATACAAAGAATAAATAGCTTGGCATGACATATATTCTTTATTTGGTGATAATGGCGAAGCTGTGCCCTAGTGGTGTAGTCTATGTCTCAGCCTCCAGAGGTCTAAAGAGGATGTAAGTCCATCTGGCAAGACAAATGGGATGTGAATATTACAAAAATACAGATTTGATACTTAGACTGTATTGTAACTTTTGGTTTCCTTCCAGGCTCTTCAGACTCTTTTGAGTGACCAGACTATAGGTAAGCCTTGTTCTTCTATACCCTAACTGACAGATGTTAAGGCATCCTAGTACACACACCCTTAAAAGACACATCTAGTCTGTGTATCCAGATGCACAGTAGCATTGTACCTCACACAGGTGAATTTAGTGCCCGATACTTGGGTCCATAAGTCCACTTCCCAGCATTGAGAAGAAAAAGTGATAAAGATCAACCAATATAAAGCATAACAATTAATGCATATCACAGTGCATAAGTAACAGAGTACCTACAAGACAGGTTAATTTCAGTCTTTACAAACATTAAAACTGAGAGAGTACAATAAGAAGCAGTGTGCTACATGCATGGCATTGTTTCTCTTGGGCCCATCAAATTTGGAAGCATTTATACAGCTGAAGCCAGCTGGATTCTGATGAATTTTAACCTCAGACTTTCAGCTTCTGAAAATACAGAAAACCTTTGCAAGGTGGTGCAGCAGTCCTGTGAAGACTGGAAGCTGGTCAATCTTGCCATTATCTCAGTGTACCAAATTATTTTAAATAACTGAAACATTGTCCCAAACAGCTCGCATAAAAAAAATCCAGGCTAGAAAGCTTTGATGAAAACACAACAAAAAAAGTACGTATTTGATGCCTAGTCTTGCTGGAAACAGAATTGAGTGGTTACAAGCTTTAGAATCCTGTTTTGTAGAGAGAAGTTTCATGCAGCTGGTCTGAATTCACAATAAAATTCCTGTCCTGTCCTGATACCTCCAGCCACATTTGCACGTTCTGGACTTTTGTAGAGCTCATGTTTGAATACTCGGCTTTTACACCCAGCTTTTTCACTTTGCTGTGTCTCAGCAGGAGCAGTCGGGCTTAGCATCTTCCTGCCAGCTAATAACGGATGGAGGTGGCAGGGGCCGGGGCCCCTCTCGACCTTTTCTGGGAGATAGCTTTTGCAGAACCGAGGCCAGCTTGTGGCAGAAGGCTGAGGTCCGAGCCAACCCCTGCTGCCCGCGGGACCCGAGGCACCACCCGGGGAACTGGTGCGGGCTCCAACGCCCTTGGCCGTTCCCGTTCCCGCCCGCGCCAGGATGGGCAGTGCGAGTGTGAGGTGCGGCCGCGGGTGCCGGGACTGGGTACAGAAGCGGGCGCGGTGCCTGGAGCGCAGCGCGTCCCGCCCAGCGAGGTGCCGGGGAGGGGTGTCTACCGCACGTCACCGCCGACCACGATAAATGTCCGGCGGGTTGGGAACCAGAAGTAGAAGCGCAGAGCTCCTGGGGGTGGCAGCGACGCGGAGGCCGGAGGTGGTGGCGGTAGCTCGGTCAAGCAGCAGCCCCTCGCTGCAGCTCCGCTGCTGTACACGTCTGCACCCGCCGCGCCACTCCCACCGGGGCTGCCCGCTGCAGCGAGAGGGGCGAGGCCGTGCCGCGCCCCCCGGCCCCTGCCCCAGCCTCGGCCGCGGCCCCGACGCGGGCCTGGCGAGGAGGTGGGCGGCGGAGCGAAGCTGGCTGCGGCGAGAGGAGGCAGCCGCCGCCGGAGGGGTAAGGGCGAGGTGAGGGGCGCCCGGCAGCTCCCCATTGCATCCTCCCCGTGGAGGGTGGGGGGAGGCGCCGGCATTCAGGCCGCGGGGCGCTCCTATCGGGGAGCGGCGCCCCGAGGCCGGCTGCCCCACGGAGCCCGGGGCCAGGGCCGGGCCGCCAGCTGCGGGCCGCGGCGGCGCGCTGGCGAGAGCCCGCTTCGGCCCCCTGCGGCCCCCTTCGTCTCTTTGGATTTCCCTCCGCGCGGTCGGTCTGGCGGGTTCACGGTTTTTCACCCGGGGTGATGGAGTGACCGAGCCGTACCTACCTAAAGCACCCATCCGTGTAATAGACGCTGATGGACTATTGTACTCGTGGAAGTTGTACTACTTCTGAGAGCTTTCCTGTGCTTTCCTTTGTTCGGTGAATAGAATAACCCCATCTCCCCCCATTTTCTTGTCAGAGTTGAATACCTTTCGTTTTAGTAGGTTTTTGGAAATCATAAAACAAATACTTTAATCAAAGTGCTATTTTGAAATGCACCAAGAAGGGATATTTCATAGCAACTTTATTGTGTTTTTCAGTTCACATTTTGGCAACGAATGAAAAGCCTTTTAACTTCTTTTGTTCTTAAATTCCAATATTGGAAGACCTACAGTCTCATGTTCATTGATGTCTGGCTTCTTTTAAGTAGAGCTGAAAAGCATGCTTTCTTGCATGGAGGCAGGGAAATGTACTTGCCAGTGTACTGTGTAAAACTACCTGAACATACTCAGATTCTTAAGGTACCTTCCCAAATCAACAGTGTATATTAGAGGGGAAAAAAAAAAAAAAGTAGCGTCCCAGTTTCTCCTCCTAAAACAACAGTGGCAAACTCTATAGTTTTTGTTGCTTGGTAATTTCATACAGGCCAGTACTTGAACCTCCAAATTATATTACTCTCTCTCTTATGCATTTACAGCCAACAGACCTGGAAGACAGACTTCTGTCTTGGAGCTAACTCCTGAGCATTTTGAGTTCATTCATCATGAAGTATGTAGTACAGGAATGGCTCAGAGTAACTACCTTGCTACTCATAGCTCAAGCAGTTTCTGCAATGGTTCTTCCAAATGCTACGCTGTTAGAGGAACTTTTGGAAAAGTACATGGATGAAGATGGTGAGTGGTGGATCGCCAAGCAGAGAGGGAAAAGGGCTATCACAGACAGTGATATGCAAAGTATCTTGGATCTTCATAATAAATTACGGGGTCAGGTGTATCCACCAGCTTCCAATATGGAATATATGGTAAGGAAAAACTGATAGTGACATGCAGAAAGAAATGTTTATAGTATAGTTACTGTCACTTTATAGAACAGCATACTTGCAGTCTTAGCTTGCTTGTTTTCTCCTTTAAACCACTTGTTTGTTCGTTTGTTGTTTTGTCTTTTGTTTTGCACAGGGGTGAGCTGTGAAATAAAAATGCCTGTTTGTGGATCAAGTGTCACATGCTACTGATATTAATGCCTTTAACGTCTAACAGCTCCCCTGAATTGAAGTGGCAATTCCTTCAGTGTTAAAGGCCAATTTCCCAAATTACATTACTCAAAATAGTTGATTGTGGTCTAATAAGTTGTCATCTAAGAAGAGTACTAAACTGTGAAGTTTCAAAATAACATGGATTCTATCCCATGCTACATTGGGTGGAATTTCTGAGCAAAACGAGGCTTCTATAACAAGAGAGCCTTCTATTTGAGTTGGCATGTGTTACTGGACTGGAGTCCTGTATGTTCCTAACAGATTAATACTGTAATACGTAATTTCTGTTTGTGTTTTTCCCTTAAGACACATTTTTATTTGTTTTGTTATTAGGAGACTAATAACATGTCTTGGAACTTTGATTTT
This sequence comes from Megaceryle maxima, assembly GCA_024605025.1. Classification (NCBI taxonomy): domain Eukaryota; kingdom Metazoa; phylum Chordata; class Aves; order Coraciiformes; family Cerylidae; genus Megaceryle; species Megaceryle maxima. The sequence goes on from JANHGN010012020.1 coordinate 7,437, forward strand.
ATGCCATAGTTCAAGGCTAACTCTCTCTCTCCTTGCTAATTAGATTGAATCAGGCCATTAGAGCTTTTAAGAAGTCCAGAGGTCTGAGGTTCTGCATTCTTGTTTCTGCAGAAAAGCTCAGAACTCTTTCCTCTGTCCACACTGTGTATTATTTATCATTACAGGCACTAGAGAAGTAGCATTAGTATAAGTTAGGTTGTTTATGCCAGATATTACACAGGTTCTCTGATTCACTCCATTGTAAGTTTATGAAAGAGAATCGTATTAATATATTTTAAAATGTAGATATCTTTCCTAGCTTGCAGTGGTGTCTCTCAGCTTGGAGATACTATTGAACTGAGTGCTTATGTGTCCTGGAGGAACCATGCTTGCTTCAATCATCAATAAAGGCAGTTTAACTGAAGTTTACCTATAGAAGTGTTACTATAATAAACTAAGAGCTATCGGATAATTAGTTACCAGATTTCATCTCCAAAGAAGGGATGATAATATCAAAATCCTTTTAACCCTTTCAGTTAAAACTCTCTGCACATATCCTTAAACTTTGGTTTCTGTTGTGACTTTTTCAGACTTGTTATAAGTTACCTTTATAAGTTCGAATAGCTCAGGTTCATTTAGTTCTGCAAAACTTAAGAAAAAGCTGTCCAGCCTTCTTGTAAAATGAGCATAGGGAAGACTATATTGTTTTTTCCATGGTAAAATACTGCAAAACTTTTTCCAAGGATTTTACAGAAAGATAGCTTTGATTTTTTTTTTTTAGTTATGCACCTTTTTCCATTCCTAATGCAATTCTACATTTGCCTATGCTATATATCTTGGAAAGAAGAATTTGGAAGAAGAATTCTAACTCATTTGAGTTAGAATTTTAACAGCTGTATTCTTCAAATCTCCTCCTCCTGCACTGCACACACTAGACTTTGTGTTAGGTCTACAACTGGAACAACTATTCTGTTGTTGTTTTTCCTGTGCCTCCCCAGTGACTCCTGACCCAGAGTACAAGTAGCATGGAAAAGAGGTTACCCAATTTTAATGCCAGGGGGATGCTCTTTTGTCCTATTACTTGGAACAGGACAGCAGCTTTCAAGAGAGTGGAATTCAATTTTGGCATCATATCCAAGGGAATCAGAGATTGGGATGGGCAAGAGTTTGGGATTTGTGAGTGCAATGGCCTTTGTAAAGGGTCTGGTCAAAGGGGTGGATACATATTTCAGGACAGGGACTCATGAGAAGGGCATGGAAAGAGGCTGGGAACCTGGTCAAGAAGGTGATAATAAATGAGTGGTATGGAGGGATTGAGCATTTGATGAATAGATGTGTTTAGGGGAAGAACTGTGACTCCCTGTGCAGGGAAGAATTTGGAGCAGGAGTTTGTGGAGGGAAGTTAAGAGCACAGAAATTTGCTAAGAGGCTATTTAAAAAGACTAAGCCTGGGAGTGAGCAGGAAGGGAGATTGTACCTAGAGGAAACAGGCAGGAGTCAGTACTGGGAAATGAGACCTAATGGTTTAGGAGACAGCAGGAGCCCTCCACTGCTTGAAAAGAAGGAGGCAATGACAGGATGTATGATTGCATATATATTTTTATGATACACTTTGTGATTGTGTGATTGCCCACCTTCTTTTCTATATGAGGTGTCAGTAAAGGAAACAGGGCTGCTTTACTGTTTAATTGGAGTGAAATTGGAGTACATAATTGTAAATGTGGTGTGGAGTCACAAATTGAACAGCTAAGAAGGAGCAGTAAATTAAGGAAGCATGATTTGTTTTGTGCAAGGAAATTTCTTTGGCAAAAGTAAGATAGGGTCATTATCTTAGTGTATACATGGAAGAAATAAATTAGAGGCAAACTCCATTCTATCATATCATAACATTTGACAGATAGAACTCTACAAATATTACTGTTAGCTTTTTGTCTATAATAAAAACAAATGCCTCTGGTGACATTTAATAGTCACTTTGTATTTCTAGATCTGTATAAATAACAGATAAAGAAATAAGCACACTTGGATCTGGCTTTCCAAGGGTCTGTGACCTCTGGATAAGTTTTGTAAATAACACAAAGTTCAAACACTTACTGAAAAAGAAAAATAAAAAAAATGCTGGATAAAACTGTACTTTGCTATTTTTTTGTAAAGTGGGAATAAATGGGGATGTTTAATTGGAGAAAAGGAGAAAAAAAAAAAGTTTCAGCAGATAGACCCATACTAGTAAAAAGAAAAAAAAAAGCCTTACAATATGATCTATCAGGTTTTCCAAACATGAATTCCAGTGCTCCAGAACAGGGAAACAAACCTTCTGAATATTCTCCTGATGTTCAGTGAGAGAGATAAGAGAAACTTAATTTCTCTGTTCTGCTTCTGCCACCGGCATGTATCTGAGTTGAGGATGAGACTGATCCAAGTACTCAAAAGAGAGTTTATTTTTTAAAATTTAATTTTCAATTATTTTTTCCATTTTTAGTTATGAAATTGGCTCCCTACATGGCTGAATCACATGAGTACCAATGCTAATAAAAGGGTGGGAATGCATTGCTAAGGAATGGTCATTTACTACACTACAATGTGTGTATAGTTGACTGTAATCTCCAGCAGTGTCCTCACCAGTTTTGCAAGTGTTCATATTGAATGCTATCTATTATTTTGTCTTTCAATCACATAGTACTAGTGAGTCTTCTCTCTTGATCTTTTATTTTCCCATCTTGTTTTTAACTACCTTAAATAGTTAATACCATCTTGCATTCCTGTTTCTTGGGCTTTTGTGAATAAGGTATACAGCAGAGACTGAGGACATACCTTGCAGGCAATCTGAAAAGTGATTTTGTATTCTGAAATGTTTTTATCACTTTATCTCACTATAGCTTAATTTTGTGATGCATTAATTTTTACATAACTTAGGAACTTTATACAAAGTTTAATTATACTTAACCCTTTTCCACATGTTGATGACACCTTCAAAGTCTAATATATCTGGGAGGAATTCATATTATCTGTCTATTTAATTTGGTTTGTTTTTAACTTGTCCCGTGAAATCATCCCAATGGAAATAAGTTTTTAGTCTGCAGTTTCTCCATATCTACTGGAAGCTTTTTAAAAGGTTACCACCCACATGCTGGTTTTTGTTACTGTGGTAATGAGGCCATTTTAAAGAGAGGTTGTGCACCACACAGTAATTCACAAGTTTGAGGGTCAAGTTCTTCCAGACTCTTGAAGGATATTGTCTGGCCCTAGCAATTGCTTAGGGCAAACTGTTAATATTTTCAGTTTCGTTTAACATTTCTTCTCTGATACAGATCCTCTGACTTACCTTCTGTATCTTTCTTCATACAGAAGGGTTCTGCCATGAGAACCTGCATCGGCTCCTCTGTAGGGAGCAGCAGGTCAACAAAGTCATTTAAGTTCTCTGCAGTGGCCTTATATGACCTTATGACTGCATATTAGATCATTTTTCCCTAGACCTCTTCCCTCAATGCTGAGGAAGTTTTTGATTTGTCAACATTGACTTAAATAGGGGAAAAAAATATCTTTCTTGAGGTTATAATGAACAGTTTGTTATGAAAATATATGGCACATTCGTGTGTATGTATCCTGCCATATGCTGTACACAATTGTTTCATCTTAAAGAAAAGAGTAAGGAACATTTGGCTTTTGGTGTGTGCTAGAATGTAACAGCTTATCAGAGCATTGTATAAATACCATGCTTTCAACATTTCCCACCTTGGGCCATTAACACCAGTGTGGCCTTCACACCATGTACACCCTTGAGATCCAGCCATATGAAGAGACACCTGAGATAGTACTGAAAGCAACTGCTGCTGGCAGTGGTCAGTCTGAGCCAAGCAGCACAACCTGGTGTGGTTTTGCTGCTCAGTGGCTGCTCTGGTGTCCCTGTCCATTTCTCCATAAAAAATTATTCCTGATTATTTCATTGGCAACATTGCACCTTAATGAATCTATTAATGAAAATTAATTATTATCACAGTCAACACCTTGAAAAGAGTCATTATCATTTGGGTAGTGGAAGTTACTAGTTCCTTTATATTCCAAACAGCTGTACTCTGCAAAATAAAAGGAACCACTAGGAATACAATTTATAAAAGCAATTTTGATAAATAATTTATAATGCATTCTATTTTAAGCTGTTCTTTTAGTATTTATTTCTTGATTTCATACATATTTTCCCAAAGAAATGAGTCAGCCACATAGCTCATGCCAGATCCTGCTTCCATGGATGTGCCTTTGCTGTACTGAAAAACACTGGGGTTCCAAGCATGACGGATAGCAGTGTGTGTTTCAACCTGGTATTTCTTGGCACCCAGCCACACACTGCATTTTGTAATTACTGTAATTGGAGAACAGCAGTGTTCCCTCAGGCAAGGAAGTCTTTACTTAATTGGTTTTAGTCCTCTTCTGGCCAGATACTGCTGACAGATACGAGGGATGTCATTGCAAAACTCGTGCCTTGCTTCTATAAGGTTTCATTTTGCAAACCTTGTGAAGCCAACACAATCTTCTTAGAGGTACTTTTTAAAAGTTCAGATTAGAATAATTTTGTTCATATAGCTGTGTGATTCTTAGGGGAAATTATGGATGTGTATCTGGAAGCAGCATTTGATCCATATTTTGTTCACAGGGAAAAAAAAATTATATTTATTCTTACTTTGTAAGAATTGTAATTCCTTTCAAAACCATGACTGATTTATGACTTCTGTAGGGCCTTCATTTTTTGGGAGGCTCGAAGGTTTGCTTCTCCACTTCAGTAACTTCATGAGCACTTCAGAAGAAGAAAATGAAGAATGACTGTAAACATCTCTCATTTAGATTTGTCTCAGTTTTCCTCAGGCAAATCCTTGATGTATTTAAATAGAGATTATTGGACTTTGGATCATCTGAATCTACTAGCAGATAGAGCTCTTGCAGTGGAAATCATAAAATGTTGTTCATGTCATCACATAGTGACTGAATAGGGTTAAAAAATATTTTTTTGACTATTTTGTGATGCTTTTAGATCCTGTGATCTGCATAAGTCTGGATGTAGCAGTTTCTCTATGTATCTATCAGCTCCCAGATGAGATTTTTTTTGTCTGTAGTATAGTCGCGGGAATTGAAACAGCATTAAATTTCCTAGACCTTTCTGACAAAACCTTTTCATGTCTCTGTTTAGTGTATCTTGTCTGTTCTGCCAAAACTCTTCAGGGCTGCTTGGTTAAAAACAATTGCCTTTCCTTTTGAGCAGAGGATTTTGGGTTGTGGAATCCCTTAAGTGGCTGGAGAGCACTTTGGGTGCCAAGAACAGAGCAGCTCTTTTCAGAGTGAACCTGCCTGCTTTCCCCTCAGGTTTTCCACTTTTCTGCTCCACTTCAAAAGTTGGTGGAAGTGCTTCAGTTCCTTTGCCTGTGAGCAAAGGCTACTGACACTGCATCAAAGAACAAACTGACGTTGATTTACGCTCTTATTCTCACTGGCAGTTTTAGCAAAGGGTTGTGTGATGTGAAGTGGCCAAGAAAACAAGTGGATAAGTCCACAGAATGACTTTTATTGATGTAATGCCAACAACAACTAAACAACTCCAAGTAAAGAAACTGAAAGTGGAAAGTAGCAGAAAGGCTTACTGTCTCAAAGTTTAAGGAAGCCTTCTCAAAATAAAATAATTAAAAACACAGGACAGACGCTGTTCATCTTTTAGTTTTACTGTCAGAGAACTTCTTCATCCCCTGTATCAAAAAGATCATTAAAATCAATCAGTAGTAGCAGAATCAGAGATAAAATACAAGATGAACACAGAAAGAATCAGTGAGATTTATAAAAGTAATTCCATATAGACTGTCATCGTCATGATATATGCCTGGGAATCTTCTTTAACTTAAGATTATTAAATTTTTTTTAACTGAGAAAAAAATATGTATCTCAACATACTTTCATTGAAATGCTAAATATGTATTTATCATGTTATCTATAAATGTAGTCCTCGACCTTATATTTGGCATAAGTACCTATTATGGTTAGAAAAACATGATCCATTAAGAAGACTGTCTTCTGTTCATATAGAGAAGGACAGTTTTTATTATGAAGGAGGATAACACTTTCTTAAAATGAGGCTGTTTCACTCATTAAATCCAGAATTTTGGCTGCCTGATACATATCGCAAAATATTTGTCCTAAATTCTGTGTTGCATGTCCAAATGTTCAGAAACTCCTTTAATACATTTTCCAACTTTTTAGATTTTATTTAAAGCTAGATCTAACAGTACTGTGAAGTCACATATGATCAATGGATGCTCTCTGGCAATAAGTTCAATTCACTTATGTCAAATCACAGTGGTCATCTTTTAAAAGTGGCCACTTGGACACATATTTGAGATACTGTGTGTGTAAGTCCAGGATGTTCTGTAGCATGTCCAAAACTGCTGTAATGAAGCAATCAGTGACAGCTAGATTATCATGGTAATTACTACTAGGATTTGAGGTGAGGACCTGTGCTCTGGTTAGTTTGTGATTAAGTAGAAATATTTATGAATGCTAGTTGTATTGAATGTGTGTGATTCATACTTTGACAATGGACAAAATGCAGAAATTACGATTAGCTTTTACACTGTTGCTTCTCTTCCATCCATGTCAGATTATAGAAGTGAATAAATGATTTTTAGTCATGTTCTAATAGAAAGTCTTTATGCACTGCTTTTAGAAGGTAGCAAAGTAAATGTGCTGTTTCAGAACACCTTGGAAAGCTGAATATTCCAGCAAGGTTTTTTTAACGTTTAGAGTACACAGAGGCTTAAATGTGATTAGTCATGTCTGCTGGTTCCTATTCCTGGTTTTACTTTTTGAACACAAAAAGCTCAAAGACATGAAACTATCATAGGGAGATACTTCAAAATATTGGTGCAATTTATTCAGTGTTTGGGAACAATATTTTTGGCCTCATACCACTATCATGTTTCCAGGCAAAAGCCACAGTTTTCCTGCTTTTTGCTCTTTTTCCAAAAGCCTAGCTGAAACCTCAAGGTCTATTCAGGGATCTCTGTCCAATTTGAAGCTCTATAAACTCTGGTCTACCATATGGTACCATATAAGGTCCTTACCATTTCATTTTTAGATAGGTAGCAGTTCTCAAATGAAAATGGATGCCTAGCTTTCTTGGTAGTGGAAATTTTAACAATTTTAGCTGTTCTCTTTCTTTGTGTGTAGTAGTGAGTACTGCTGATTATCATTAGTTTCTATGGACATCCTTCAGCAGCCTTGGGGTGGATGAAGAGGCTTCACCTATGTGTGCCAGAAAGCCAAGCTGATGAAAACTGCCAGTGTCTGTTCATCAAGAAGAGATCATGTCAAACCAATCTATATTACTCTTTTTTTTTAATGACCCAATAATTAACCAATGTAGTGTATCAGAAAGAAGTAGTAGATGTCATATTTTTGGCTCTTTAAAGTTTTTGACACTCTCCACAAGACTTTTTTTTTTTTCCTGTGAGTGAAAGTTGACTGAAGTTCCCTGTCAAACTGGCAGAAGATTGAAGGTGTTCACACTGTTGGAGCCCACCTCTTTTTGGTTAAGCACTTATATGAGCAAAGACACTTGAAAACTTCAGAATACATTAACACAGACACAAGTTGGGGTCGTGGGGTTGTTTTAGAGAACACAACCAAAATTAGAAGAACTTGACAAGTGTAAGTAATGGCCCAGAATCAACATGATGAGATTTAAATGCAAGGTGTAGAATAAGGAAGAAATCAAACGGGTAAAATACAAGAAATAAAATGTAAGGGTAACACTGCAATAAAAAGATGCAAGAGTTGCACTGAGTTAAAAAGTAATATGAGGCAGCACTCTTTCAGAGGGGACTTGTCTGTGTGAAACTTATGAGATCCTGTGTGAAATGCAATGTCCAGTTTTGGTCATTTTTTAAGAATGGTCTAGCCATTCTAGAGAGAATGAAAGATATTAATGGGATTGATTATAAACACAGAATATGTGATTTATGAGGAAGATTGAAGGAACAAAGCAGCTGAATTTGATTAGTCTGGGAAATAAAGAAAGGTTGTTACAGGACAGAGAGTTTCTTTTTTCTTGGCAGTAAAACATCAGCTAGCCTTGCAGGGGAGGAGGTTTAGGTTGTGTAGGAAGTCCTCTTTACTCTTACAATCATGAAACTTGAGAAGAAAATTGCAGTAAATATTATTCTGAAGCCACTGTTATTAATTTTAACTTAAAAAGATGTGGATAATACACATAAATTTGATTCTGACTCAGTAGATAGATAGACTACAGCCAAGAACAGTATCTTGAAGTAATTTTCAGCTATACCTTTCTGTCATTCTGTGCTAGTGCCACACAGATGATTTCTAGGTGTTAACTGTATTTGTGGCTTATTTGCTCATGGCATTTCTCATTCTGCGTTTCATCTTTCCTTTTTTTTTCCCTTCTCAATGTCATTAGTCTGAAAGAATACAGTGCATTCTATTAAAAAATAAATGCTCATACTGTACTGTGGTATTTACTGCTCTCTCCCTATATTTAGAATGTATACAGCAATGAGGTATTTATACTATGGCATGGTAAATGTTTCCTTTCAGTGGTGCCCACTGTACTTACTTTTCCATCTTTAGTGAGCTTAAATTGTAGCTCTTTTTTTCTTCCCATGTAGTCCCATTCCACGTGATTGTTTTTTGTTGTTTTTTTTTTTTTCTGACTTCCTACCTATATGAAAATCTCTCAAATTAAAATGTTATCACTTTATTTATGTATTTTTAATTTTACTTGAAAACATTTTTTGAGCTACTGGGTTTGCCAGTTCTGTTGTAATACTAGTTGGTATAATTGGTGGGCTCACATTTCTGGTCTGCCTCAGCTGAGAATATGCTCTTTTGATTTAACACACAGCATTAATGGTGGGATTCATCTCCCCAAGCTTTTCATGTCTGTGGAGTAGATGTCTGCATTTGAGGGACTCTCCTTTATAAATAGTAGAGAAAAAGGAGAATTTCCAACACATGGTTTGTCTCAGTTAAAGATGTGTAGCTAAAATTACCTTCCTCTAAAGATGCTTATTTGTCTATATAACTGCAAAGGTAATTTAGATCATTAGCTCAGATGTAGGTATCTGCTTTGAGGATGTTGAAATTCAGGGGAGGTTAATCCCACCCCATGTCATTAGTTTGGCTGTTGATGAATTGTATTTTAAGATGTGATATCCTCACCGAAACATCAGCTTCTTCATAAGCAGAACATTTATTTCAGTCTACACTCTACTTAAACTCCATGTTGACAGAGGTTAAATACCACAATTCATAGTCCAGTCTGTAAAATTAAACTGGTGTTGGTTGTGGTGCATTTTAATGTGATATTGCTGTAAACCAGAAGCATTTAGAAGTGAATTGCAAGTGACATCCCTGTTGTTGTAACCATCTGGGGTAGAAGAAGAGTTGGCAGCTGGAGTCAGTAACTGCTGCTACCTTTTTGTTTAGTCTGGCACCTGAATTTTAGCTTTAGCTAGTTGAGCACATGTGGAGCATTTGTGAAATACTAATAGTGCCATATCTGTGTGAATATGTTTGATGGTACACTAGGTTTTAACGGGATACTGATAAAGACAATGCCTGTGTTGGCATGGTGTAATAGGAGCTGATTTGTAGAGCAAAATAATTGGTGCCGAGGATCTGACATTCTGTGCTGTTTGCATTTCAGGGATTTTTCTTTTGAACTAGGTCTAATCTGTGTGCACTGAATACCCATGAACAACTTCAAAGTCTTAGATGTACTCCTGGAGCACAACTCCTGGCATTTTATCTGGAAAGGATCCAGCTTGTACACCAAAGAGTGCTCTGTGATACACAGCAAGTGGGAGTGATCAAGAATTTTATTTCAAAACCACATTCCTGATCTAAATTTAAAAAAACCCCAACCTCTAGTCCACTTTTTAGTTCGGTTATGGTGGTATTGCAAGCCAGTCTAAAAGATCAGCAATGTTTCCTGACTGCTGGCTTCATGAAAGGGAATGTTTTAGATAGTAGAACTGTGGTAACTCTTAAGAAATGCAGCAGAAATAGCATAAATAATCGTGGTACTCAGATGATATGCAAGTTGTTCCAAAGCTGAAAGAGGAAGACACTAGTTAAAGTATACAATCCAACTGAGACTGTAAGGCTGAATTATGTAGAGCTACATGTTTTCTTCTCTCACTGTAAAATAGATGTTTGTAGGGGCTGAAAGTTCAATCAACGCTCCTGCTGTATGTAGTGGCTCAGATTTAAGTTTGAAATAGCAGTTTTACTGTGTGGCTATATAGTTTTAGATAGTGGAAATATGTTATCTTAGAGCAGCACTGAGTGTTGAACGAAGAGATTTTGTGTGTGGATGGATATATACTATTGGAGGAAGATGCTTCACAGCAATGGTACATAAAAAGTTCATGCAGAACATTTCTGTCACACAGGAGGATATGAGAGTAAAAGGGAAGTGCTAGTATCACCTAGAAAGATACCAGTATTTTGCTGGTATCTTTCTACAGAGAAAGATGCAACCTCTTGGATGGCTAAGAAGCTGGTTTCCAGCATCTGGATCTTCTGTTCTGAATATACATGTTTCACTAGAAGAAAATATTGTTTGTCACAGAGAGGGGTATTACTTGAGAACTTTAGTCACATTTGCATTACCTAAGGATTTTAGGTAGAGTACATTTGGCAAGGTTAAAATCTTAATCAGGATAGTATCTTGATTAAATATTGAATAAGCACTTGTTTGAGGAAGTCTGCCTTGATCTTGAATATCAGTAAACTCAATGTTACTAATGCCTGTTTTGTTGTTTGTTGGTCCTCTTCTTCTGAATTAATAAATTTTTATATCAAAAACTCAAGCACAGTGAGCATCTCTAAAATTAGGGTCAGTATCTTTAACACTCTGTCAAATATTTCATTTTTTCATTTTATTCGACAAAGCATGGACAAGTTCTCAGGAATTCCACAAAAAACAATCAATCAAAAAAATAGAATAATAAAACCATGGTTTGTTTCTATAGAGGAAGACCTGTATTAATGAACCTGTTCACCACTTGGAACTAGAATAGTAGGCAGTAATGGAGGAGGGAAGTATGTCATCCTCTGCCTTCACAAGAACCTTGATGTCTGAAGTCACTTGTTCCCACAGTCTTCAGGAATGTATATGTACACACTCCAGCTGTCAGCATAACAGTACCTAAAACCCTTTTGCTGTTAGCAGCTTTTGATGTACCAGATGTCTAATTTGTCTGCATATCAAAAGAAATGTATACTCACAGAGAAAACGTAGACTCATGGTGATACCATGATCTGTAGCTTAATTAAAATAGGTTTGGTTTTTTAAATTATATAGTCCCTCCTTAAATCAGCTGTGGACAAGAAGGAGAAGGACTTCTGGGTGATGTGAAGGTTGGAGGCCATCTTGGGCATACTGATCATGAAATGGTTTAGTTTTTGATTCTAGGGGAAGTAGGGAGAGACATCAGCAGAACAGCAACTTCAGAATTCTGGAGGGCAGACTTTGACCTTTTTAGGAGCCTGGTTGAGAGCTTCCCTTGAGAGGAAGCCCTCAAGGGCAAGAGGAGTCCAGGAAGGCTGGACATTCTTCAAGAGGGAAATCTTATGGCATGGGAGCAGGCTGTCCTGGTGTATTGTAAGCTGAGCTGATGGGGAAGAGACCAGCCTGGCTGAACAATGAGCTTTGGCTGGAACTCAGGAAGAAAAGGAATGTCTGTGGCCTATGGCAGAAGGGCCAGGCAACTCAGACTAGAAAGATTTTGTAAGTCTATGCAGGGAGAAAATGAGAAATGCCAAAACCCAAGTAGGAAGTTAATCTGGCTACTGCTGTAAAGACAATAAAAAATGCTTCTATAAAGCTGTCAATAGCAAAAGGAGAATCCCTATCCTCTTTTAGATGCAAGGGAAACATAATGACAAAGGAGGAGGAAAAGGCTGAGAAACTGGATGCCTTCTTTGCTGCAGTTTTTAATGTGATGACCAGTTGTTCTCTGAGTGCCCAGGCCTCTGAGCTGGAAGACAAAGATGGGGAGCAGAACAAAACCCCCATAATCCAAGATGAAATGGTCAGTGACTTACTACACCACTTAGACACACACAAGCCTATGGGAATGGATGCGATTGACCCAAGGGTGCTGAGGCAACTGGTGGAAGCGCTCACCAAGCCACTTTCCATCGTTTACCAGCAGTCTTGCCTAGCCTGGGAGGTCCCAGTTTACTGGAGTTTAGCAAATGTGATGCCCATCTATAGGAAGGGCTGGAAGTAGGATCTGGGGAACTACAGGCCTGTCAGTCTGATCTCAAAGGTGGGAAGGATTACGAAGCAGATCATCTGGGGTGCCATCACATGATGATCAGATCCAGTCAGCATGGGCTTATGAAAGGCAGGTCCTGCTTGACTAACTTGATCTTCTATGACAAGGTGGCCCACCTGGTAGGTGAGGGAAATGTTGTGGATGTTGTCTACCTGGACTTTAGTAAAGGTTTTTCCACTGATTCCCACAGCATTCTCCTGAAGAAACTGACTGCTCATGGCATGGATGATATATGCTGCGCTGGGTGAAAAATCCGCTAAATGGCCAGTGGTGCTGAAAGGGAGTTAAGTCCAGGTGGTAACAAGTGGTGCTCCCCAGGAGTCAGTACTGGGGCCTTCTACATTTCCCACTTTTTTTTTTTTTTTTTTTCCCCCCACTGCTTTGAGGAAGGGAACACTAGGAGAACAAAAACCTTTTCAGTTTTATGAAATGAAACATGAAAATGTATGCATATCTCTTTCTTTGTATATAGAAATGCTTTCATTATTGGAAGACCAAAGTATGCCATCATCTAAATGAAACAAGGCAACACTATTAAGAGCACAGGAATAAGTCTCTTATTCCAGTAAGGAGGCAGGTTTTATATACATATAAATTTGGATCTTCTATTTGAACTACCAGAAGAGAAAGACAAAAATCAAAGTGGCATTGCTAATGCAAAACATCATCTTCCATTTCTTGACCTAGTCTCTGAAGCAATGATTAGGTTTGTTGGCAAAGCGGTAGAATACCTTTTGAATTCTTGTAAGTTCCAATTACATATAAGAGTAGAAATTACCTTTAAAAATACTTTTAAGCTAATTTACTCTAGCTGGGATATGGAATTGCAGTCTGTCAGACTGCTTTTACAAGTTTTTATTTTTATTTTTTCATAAGTTCTGTGCCTGTTTGTAATGTTATTAACACCTGTGTAAAATTTTTGCATTATTGGAGTAGTTAGATATAAATTTAAGATAAAGTTTTCCAAAGAATTGCATCAGAGATTAGTGTATCAGTTTCCCCTTTTTTATTAGAAGTCATTGGAGTGATCGTGAAGATTGTGAAAAGCTTTTTAATTCTTACATTGATTTGGAGTTGTGTTGCTTCTGTCTTGGTAGGGGTTGGAGACCCAAGTAACTGTGACTTCTAATCCCTTTTACATTCTTTTTTACTGGCATTAGGAGTTTATTGGTATTTTATTCCTTTTTTTCCTTTGAAAGTCTCTGAAAATCAGGAAAGCTACTTGGATCTCCTACAGATACAAATTCCTTGGAACTGGGACATTTGGTCATTTTTTTTACAGAATATTTCATAAATTTAATGTAATTTAGAAGTTTTATTTTAATTCTAACTTCTTTTACAGATGCCTTAGGAAATGGTGGCTTTGATTAGAAAATGAGTCAGTTGAACTGTGAATACTGCAATTAAATTGTTTTCTATATGCAATTTACACTTGACACATTTTTTGCATCTGAATATGTAATGCTCTAGATATTTAATTTGTCACACCCCAAAACAATACCTAAATGATTAAAATGAACTTCAGCTATATCCTGGTTATCTAGTTAGTATACCTCCATATTGTGGACTGCAATTTGGCACTGAGATACCTTCAGTAGCTTTGAAATAACTGTCTCCATTCACAACAATAGTCACTGTATATTTGAGCTCATTTCAACTAAAGCATAGTCTTGATGAAGAAGCAGCAATTTTATGTTGTATTGTAGGTTGATATTTTTTTCTGACTTCCTCTTACCAAAAAAAAAACCCCAACACTGGTTCAAACTAAACATTGGTTGGCAATTTAATGAGCAGCATTTTCTGACAAGAGACTATGCTGGGTATATATCCATGATATCCGTGCCATGTTGTTTTTATATCTGAGTTTAAAAATAAGGGGTTTAGGTGTTAGAGGCTGAGGAACAAATGAATGAGTCCTTTCTTTTGTGGCATAGAGAGAGTATTTCTTGAATAGTTGACTGTTCTGAAGTCATCTTGTTGTGTGGTGTGTGCACTGGGGAGAAAATCAAGATATGCTGCTGCAAATTCAAGATATGCAGGCTTTTTGAAATCTGATTTGTGTGTCACAATGTGTTGAAGTTGGGATTATCTGTTGATTGATCAGCCTATTTTGTGTTTGGGTCATGCAGTACAATTGGGTGATTCAGTGTTAAGTTAATGAGTTTATGAGTTAATGAGCATATGAAATGTATGCTGTGACATTTTGTGGTGTATTTTTTTAAATAAAAACATAGGTGTCTTCTAATGCTCCTATTTAAATTCTGATATAGGAGACAGTTTCCATGAGATACTGTCACAAGCATTTTAGGAAGGTACTGAAACATTAAGTACTCAAGTTTAAGAAATTATATTCTTTCTCCAGTGTTACAAAAATTAGATTGTTAAAGCTGTTTTTAGAGAACAGTTGATAACTGAATAAATGATGCAACAATATTTATATCTAAAAATTTACTATGCTAGTGAAAACAATATATCTCATTAGGCTAAGTAATTAATTTCTCAGTGCATTTTAAAGATTCCTTATTTCTTTGGCATACTAATAAAAGACAATTGTCTAGCCTATCAGTGCTAGTTAGAATACTTTAAAAAATTTGATTGGAGAAAGGAAAATTGAAAAACCTTCAGCTGAAACAAAATTTGGATTTAATTCACTATTGGAGAATTATATTTATTGACTTTCAATGAAAGCTACCAAAAGTCATCGTAAATAATTCCTTCATGTTCCTTTTTCATATATGTCATAAATTGATGACTCTGGGGAGTTTCTGTCATAAGACTTGTCATAATGATTGATGTGGAAGAGCAGTGACCATGGAAGGCTGATTTTATCACTGTCTTAGAGTGATGGCAGAGCAGAATCATAAATAAAGCTGCCCCAAGGAAAGTGCCCTATGAAGAGGCTCACTTCACCATAAACAGTAGTAAATAAAAACCCTGGAAAGCACTGATGGGACAGATTTAAATACTGTAACATAAAAAGAAATAGGATGATTACCTCAGGGTGAGCCTTAAGCTATTATCTCTTTCCCTTAATTAATTGTGCAGATTCTTACCTGAGAGAAAACCCTTTCTTTAAAAAAGTGGAGTTGGCTTTTAGGTTCTACACTAACCTTTTCTGGAGTCAGGAATGACTGTGCAATAAGCAAAATTATCTCAATTGTCTCAAAAATATACTGTTGCCTGCACTGTGCCTCCTGCAAAGACCTTCTCTGCATCCGGTCTGCTCAGCCATGAAGATTATTTCTTTGCTGCAGCTAAGGCAGTGGGCTAAAAACTGAGAAGCATGCTTCTCTCTGGCTAGGCAGGCAGGGGGGAGTAAAGTCAGTATTTTATATTATGGATAAAGGCAGAGAAACAGTTAAAAAAGAAGGAATTTTGTTGAGGATAATACCCAATCTCAACAGTACCTTGCACTGTGGGTGTTCATCTGCCAGGAGGATTAACCACGAACTTAAGTTTTTCATCAAAAAGCTATTGCAGAGTTCTGGATGGCTTTGTTATGCATAGCTACCATCACTCTTTCAAAGCAAATTTTGTTCAAGGTAAGTACTTCACAAGCTTGAGAAATTGATTTAAGCAGCTACTATTGACTGCCTATCTCTGATCTTCAAAACCATATCATTATTTCAGTTAGAATAGCTGCATAAAATGTTTTGAGACTTGTGTGGTTAAAAGAAAAAGAACTCGAACAACACAACAGTATGATTCCTTTAACCATGACTGCTGTTTTAAGAATTAAAAGTGTAGGAGAATGCTTAACAAAATAATACATTGTGACATTCTGAGGTCCATAAAACCTGCAAAAAATTGTAGCTGTCTTTGAAGGTGGAAAGTTGTAAAAGTGAGCAGGTGCCCAGATTTTGATCTAGCATAACTCTAATTTACTTTAAATCTGTATTTCTGAATCCAGTTGGTAAAACCATTTGTAAGCCAATTATTTGGAAAATGTATTAACTTTGTCACTTGGTCATATTCAGAGCTAAATCTAAGCATCATAAGATTTTGAGCTAACAATGGCATACTAGACGTGCAACAAAGACATTCTGTAGTGGCTCTTATTTTAAAATGTTCCAGTCTCATGATTCCATTGCAGAATGATAAAACAATTGTAGTACAGTTTATAAGAACAAATTATCTGTGTGGGAGAAGTTCAATAATTTTTACAATTTTTATGGTGGGTACAATAGGAAGAAGAACTCTTCATGATCATGTGACAAGGAAAGGGAAGAGGAAAAAATTGCTACCTGTTGTATAAAACTTTCTGATTTAAGATTAGAATGTTTTATTGTGGAGATTAAAGAATGCTTTGGCTTATGACATTGAAATACTGGCCCAATAGGGTGAATAGAAAATTTGTATTATTTTCTAATATTAGTGGGTTTTGTATCCATATGTGGGATAAAATCTTTATTCTGACATTATTATGCTGTTAGAGTAATTCTGTAAAAATAAATGTTGAATTTTGGAAGTCAAAATGTACCCTGTCAGTTTCTTATGATATTAAGACACAAAATGGAATTCAAAGCACTAGAGACTTCTGAAGAAGAGAGCCAACAACAGATTTTTTATCATGAAACAGAGTGATAGTAAAGTCTTGTCACAGTTTAGGGTCAGGGTGGCACCTTAGACCTATAACAAACGCTCTCTGTTAACCCCCCTCCCTCCCCAAAGGGGAAGAGAAAAGGAATAAGGGAGAGAGACTTGTGATTAGAAAA
>JANHGN010012020.1:33450-51143 GCA_024605025.1 Megaceryle maxima
AATAATATATGTCTTTATGGGTGCCAAAATCATCATCATCATCTTCTTTGTTACAGATGAAAAAGATCAGAGTCAGAGGCATATTCAATTAGCTAAAAGAGGAGTAAAAGAAAACAAAATATGAGATAGAGGAGTGAAACAGAAGTGTTCATCAATTGTAATGTAACAACTGAATGTACATATTTGACTATGTAACAACAGGGAATGAATACATCTGGGTACCATGTAATTACTGAGAAAAACAGACTTGTTACATGTTATGCTGAGCTTTTAGTGCTACTGGTGATAATTTAACATAGACACAAAATCCAGAAGTAAAATTCATCTTGAGGAACAAAGAGATTGCATCATTTGTTCCTAGCATACGTATTCTTTTAGCAAGTTTATTTACTGAAAGAGTTTAACATGCATTCCTGGTTTTCAAACAGTTCTACTGGGAGTACAAAGTAAATGTGTCATTGGAGTACGTTCACAACTGGGCAGAAGAAGTGCAAGTAAAATGGATTGGGAACAATGTCTTGAATTTATTTCTAGGCTCGCTAATAAAAATTATTCTACCTAAAAGAAGTTGCTGAGATATCTTATTTACTGACTATTTCTATTATTTCTTTTTCAGAAAATACCAGTCTGCTAACTCCTTCACGGTCTCTAAAGTAACAGGTTAGCATCTGTTTCTTATAAACTCAGTACTACTGCGAGTTATGTTTCTTTCTAAATAACACACATTTGTTTCTGGATTACTTTCTTCAGTTCAAGCTATCACCTGTGAAACAACAGTGGAACAACTGTGCCCATTTCAAAAACCAGCCTCACACTGTCCAAGGTGAAATGTTTTTTTCTTCACTAATTTAAAGTGCTGCCATATTTTGTGTCAGTTACTACTTATCTATAGTTGTTATTGGTAAATGTGACAATGGGAGCTGTAAAAGTGAAACCAGAAATGTTTTACTGGTATTTCAGTCTTTGGTCTAAGAAGAAGGCCAGGTAGTTGGAGACGACCTAAAGCCTTTTTTGTTGACTTTCTTTTTCCCATGAAGATCTTTCTTTGGTCCCATGGCAAATCTTATGGAAATCATTGTTGGTTAGATGAAGAAAAATGCATATTTATTTTTCATTGTCCACTATAATATCTATGCACCTTGGGCAAAATAAACCTTATTTCAGTTTATTTGCCTGTAAAGCAGCTACAATAAAAAGATAGGATACAGCTATTTATCATAGAAGTTATCAACTTGTTTGGGAGTTTGGGAGGATAGAGTGAGCAAATATGTTTGCAAAAAAATCAAAATATATATGGTTAAGGTAGGGTGTGGTCTGCCATCAGTTAGCAGCTTTAAATATATGTGCCATTTCCTTGAAGACTACATTTTAACTCTGTGAAAGGAGCCTGTGCTGCAATATTTTGAGGAAGGAAATTGATAACAGTACTTAAACCTCTAAATGAGTCAAAGGTAAATACACTGTAGCATGATTTATCACAAGCTAAACTGGAGATATTCACAGGATTATTTTCATAGCAATCCTACAGCCAATACAGGAAGCAAGTGCAAAGCCAGAACTGGTAGGAAGACATTCCTTCATGAAGCAGTAGGTTCTTGGACTTGTTTGCTGTTTGGCTATGACTTCTGGCTTTCTAGCTGAAAGATGTGGAGAAGTAAGAGGAGTGGAATGCAGGAGTGGATGAGTATAATCTCATACTTCTAAATTTTTCTTTGTTTTTAATAACAAAGAAAAAAAACCTACCTTCATTAAGTGAAAAATAGGGTCTGTCTTTAAGAAAATTTAAAAGTAGAAATAAGGTTAGAAATGGCTGATTCATTCTGATGCAATTCATTCAACTGAGGAGACTTCATAGTAGTGGTGATTCATTCAAGATACTGTGGATGCTCTCCACTGAAAAGGTAGTAGTTACAAAAGTAGTAGTTACAAGCAGTAGTCAGCTATGGCATTGGTTGCACAACCTGTTTTCCCTCTCATGCCCTAATCATAAATCAGCAGATCCTCGAGAGGCCTCTTTGACCTTCAGCCAAAAAAATCTCTTTCCTAGCTGCATCAGCCTGTTTGAATTACCCATCTGGTTAAGACTGTAGCATGCCCAAGGTTGTGACATGCTGGATATTGATTTGAGCATGAAGAGCATCCCAGAGAAAAACACTTGCCTGGGACTGCTCCAAGTAGGGTGGCTCCAAAGCCGCTAGGTCATGACTCATTTTTTAAATGAAGCAGATCAGAGGAGACCTAAAGCTGACTGGCACTTCTTTCTTGTAGCATATCACAATTACCAAATAAGATGTTTGACACCTCCTGTAGTCCTGTTAGCTTCCCATGTGGTTCTCCTGTGCTTTTTGGATCTATAGCAGGCATGAATCATAGAATGGAATGGCTTGAGTGGGAAGTGACATTAAAGATCATGTAGTTCCAATCCCCAGGGACACCTCCCACTGGAAGATATTGCTCCGAGCCTCATCCAGACTGGTCTTAAACACTTCCAGGGATGAGGTGTCCACAGCTTCACCGCTATCATAGTAAAGAACTTCTTCCTCGTGTCTAATGTAAATCTACCCTGCTCTAGGTTAAAACCATTGTCTCCTTTCCTATGACCACATGCCCTTATAAAAAGTCCCTCCCCAGCTTTCTTGTTGGCCCCTTTCAGATATTGGAAGGCCACTATAAGGTGTCCCCAGGGCATTCTCTTCTCCAGGCTGAACACACCCAACTCCCCCAGCATGTCCTCATAGTAAAGGTGCTGCAGCAGTCTCATCATTTCTGTAGGCCTACTCTGGACCCTCTCCAATAGATCCATGTCCTTCTTGTGTTGGGGGCTGCAGAGCTGGATGCAGTATTCCAGGTGGTGTCTCACAAGGGCAGAGTAAAGGGGGAGAATCACCTCCCTCTACCTGTTGGCCACGCATCTTTTGATACAGCCCCAGATATGGTTGGGGCTTTTTGAGCTGCCAGCACAGATTGCCAACTCATGTTCAGTGCTTCACCAACAAACACCCCCAAGTCCTTCTCTGCAGGGCTGCTTTCAATCCACTCACCACCCTGCCTGTATTTGTGCTTGGGATTGCTCTGCCCCATGTGCAAGACCTTGCATTTGGCCTTGTTAAACTTCATGAGGTTGGCATGGGCCCACCTTTCCAGCCTGTCAAGGCCACTCTGGATGGCATCCCTTCCCTACAGTATGTCGACCACACCATACAGCTTGATGTCATTGACAGACTTACTGAGGGTGCACTTGATTCCACTGTCCATGTCACTGATGATGTTAAACAGCACTGGTCCCAGTACCGATCCCTGAGAGACTCCATTTGTCACAGGTCTCCATTTGGAGTCCCTCACAAAGAGAGTTTTTCTCAAAGATGAACAAAATGCAACTGAACAAAGACAGTCCTTGTTTCATTGGCTTTCTGACTTCCTAATATTTACTAGGAATCTCATTACCTGCCAAGGTTTTTAATTTTAGCCACAGATACCAAGTGCTTGCCCTCATTAGAAGTTGCTAAATTGATTGCATCACCAGGTCGTTGGCATTACAGGAGTTCCTCATTCAGATATGCCATTCCTGAGAAAATGCTGAGCTGTACAGTTTGTACAGATGCTGCAGAAACAGAGAATAATATGAGTGAACAATCTCTCTTCTCACTGGCTTTTCTCATATATATTGAACAAGAACACCATCTGCTTATCCAAAGGGAAGATGACCAGACCTATTTTCAAGCACTCTATTGTGAAACACAGTATACATCATTGGTGCTTTCATCTGTATTGTCAAAGACTCAAAAATTGACAGCCTTTTTAGTATCAGTATGGACCCATATGTATGTATCATCAAATTGATCTATGTGCTATACTGCTGATGTTGAATATGATATAGTAATACTCTGATAATATTCTTCCTAACTGTGTGTGGTTTATTTTTGATATTTCAGGATGTATTGTCCTCACAACTGTATGCAAGCAAATCCACACTACGCTCGTGTAATTGGGACACGAATTTATTCTGATGTAAGTATAGTGATTTAGATTGCATTATATAATGATATAAAAAATGATATGAAAATCTCTGATATAAAAATAGTAAAATAGAATATAGATATGCAGTTTTCCTCCATATGCTGATTCATGATGTCTTTTCAGAAGTTCTTTTTCAGAAGCTCCCATTTAAGTTAGTGGTACTGAGCTGCTGAAGATACAGAAAGTTATTTGAAGAGTCAGTGTAGACTTCAGTGGTCTCTGAACCCGTATTTTAAATTTTTTATCAAAATTTCCACTGATTTTTTCAGTATTGACAGTGTATACTCATTTAAGTCCTTCTCTGTAGACTCTGATACAACCATAGCTTTTTGTCAGATAAAAATAACAACATAATTCTGAAAATAAATGTCCACAGTTCTGTTACTGTTTTGCATATTTCTTATCTGTGTAGATTGCTAAATATGTGCAGCAGGATTTTGATCTATTCATGTAAAGTATCTCACATTGTTTATTAGAACAGACTAATACCAGCTTTTTATTTTCTGTCGTTCTGTTTCCTAGGCAATGTTTTGGGGTTTTTTTTTTATTTTGTTGTTGTTTGGTTTTTTTGTTTGTTTGTTGTTGTTGTGTTGTTTGTTTGTTTGTTTTTTGTTTTGGTTTTTTTTCCTGTCTTTCCTACATCTTGATTAGTTCTGAAGTGGGTAGAAAGAATGAAAAGAGAGTTCTTTTTTATGTCCCTCCTTTGTCATCTCTCTATGGAGAAGACAGAATGTAGTGGTGGAGAGAACAGTTTGGTTTTGCCAGTAAACGGTATGGTTTTAGTCTTTTAGATGCCAGGAGGAATAGTGTGGCAACCAGCAGGGTCAGATGATAATTTTCACTACTTTTCAGCACTTTGAAATGTGTGAAAATCATATAATCCTATGCAAGTATTTATTCAGCATTAGTTTGAAACTGATGTCCATTAGATTACCTGAGTAACTTGCTCCGAAAAACACCGTCGTTGATATGTAGGGTTGCTTCCAGTTCAGGAAGAGAATTGATTTTATGTGTGTGGAACTAAGTGGTAAAGGACTTAAATAGGTATCTACAGAGCATAATTCATTTGACCTTTTCAGACTGTCTACCTCAAGATGAGATAAATTGCCTTATGGAGGTGTCTGTTCCTCCATTTCCTACAGAAGGGTGCTGGGAGCTTTTATGTAGACAGATGTGACCTATCAGCATTTGTACGGATGTTCCCATTGATGTTATCAGTTTTCTACAATGTTCCTTTTATTGGTAACTTTTAAATTATATTAAAAATAAGATCCCTTTTATTGAAATTTTCACTAAATAATATGATTGGGTATTTTGTGCATTGTAATATATTACTGAATTAATCTCAGGTGAAGCATTTATAGAGAATAATCTATTTAATAAGTGTGTCCACTTTTGCACTTTTTCATGTATTCCTAGATAAATTTGTTCACAGATATTGAGAACTGTTTTGCACACTTGTCATAGCAAATGTATTTGAAATTGAAGTCCATGATCTACTTGATTGATTCCACAAAACCAATGGGGTTTCTCTGTGACATTCCTGCAAATTAGTTTGTTTCAAAAATGCGTGTATGTGTACGTGAATGTATCCATATATGCATGTGACTATGTATTTGCACTACTGCTTAGGCCACTTGCACTGAGTAAAAGAAGCAAAAAACCCAAAACAAAACAACAAACAAACATTAATAGATGTCACTAATGCAAAAAGATATGTTTACAAAACCATTTTGTAGTATTCACGAGGCTCTAGTTAAACCTTCCATTTTCTGGCTTTGGTCTGATTGGGACATTCATTTGTAAAATTATTTCATATTTTACCAGTGACTTCTTTTCCTTCCTGTTCCTGAGAAGGTTTGTTCTCTGGTTTATCAGTAGTACTCCACAGAATTTTCACTCTTTTTTTCTTCCCATTCTTTTGATATTGCAATGACTGTCCCTAGCTCGATTGACACAAACCCCCCTGTTATTTCCTCCTCCATTCTTCCAGTTTGCTAGCTGTTGTCTCTTTGTGGCAGCCAAATCACAGCAGATGAATCACAAGCTATGGTTCATATAGCGAGCCTCTATAAACTTCACTTCGTGGGGAGTTTTCATGTAATACCCATCCCTCTGTGCTCTATACCTTCTTTTTTTTTCACTCGTCTTGATAAGCATTTCAACAATATCCACATTTTTAAACCACTTTTCAATTTGACCTTATTTGTGAAATAAAATAAAAACCTTCCCAAGAGCTGGGAAGGCCGTGTTGAGCTGGATGTGTTTGCCTGAACTCTCTTGGAGATGATCTTGCAGGACCTGCCTGTACAGACATTTTCCACTGTTGTTGCTGTTAGTCCCTGGGTTATCAAGGTACCAAAATAACAGAAATTTTCATTGAGAGGAGATGCTACAGTACTTCAGTTGGAATTCTTTCACTTCTAGATTTGTTTTTGTGATTTTTTTTTTTAATGGACACACCTTAGATGTGTATATGCTAGAAGTTCTTCACACAGGTGCCTTATACAGATTTCTAAAGATATTAAGCTTTTTATTTCTCCTGCTGTTTTCACAGTAGACAGCATTTTCCCCAAGACAATTTGTTAACAGTAGTGATTCTGAATTAATGGTGTTGATTGAGCAATTCTACAAAACAAGTGAGCCTCCCTTTGGGGGTGAAAGATCACAAAGGTCTTTTATCTAAAGAATTTAATGGAGTTGCATCATTTCATACTATCTGAGGACTCTGGCCATACTAATTTATTAATAACATGAGTCAGCAGTGACAAGTTCTTGGAAGCTCAAAGCAGATACTTTCTCAAAAGAAATTATATTCTGTATATATTGATAAAAGTATACACATTTAGACATCTCCATAGAAACTTGTTTATAATTTTGAATTTATACTGATATAATTACTCATATATTCAAATAAATAGGCACTTTTGTTCTCTAATCTAATCTGGAAAGCAGCATGAGTATACCAGTTTATTTTTCATCTGAAAATAGCTTCTGAGTTGCCTTCATCAACCCCATTCTCTGACCTCTCCTTTTTCACATATCCCATATAAGCATCTCACCTTCAGCTTTAAAATGTTGCATACTAGCATAGTCATACTTCATTGATCCAGTAACCAGTTGTGGTACAAACCCTAACAATGACCTCATCCTTTACTGGAAATAGTTTCCAGCAAGTCAGTCTCTTCTCTCGAGATCTCCATCCCTCAACTTCTCCTTTCATTTTTACTTGACAAGATATTTCTATGTAACATCGGAACAGCCAGTATCTTAACTACCCTCAAATGTAATTATAATTATATCTAATGATGCATAATTATATCTAATGACATACACAAAGTGTAGCCTTTTGGTTTCTATTACAGAGAGGACTAACTTTGGTCTTTGTTTTCCCCAGTTGCATCTCTATCTTTTTTATATCTCCGATGTGATCTGAAAACAAAGTTGCTACTATATTATTGTACGAGTAATTAATAGTGTTCTTCTAGTTCTTCACTGTAGTTAATTGCTTGTAGACCTCATCTTTTGTCTCTTTAGACTGTAGTTCTGTATTACAGAGGCCATTTTCCCCCTTGTATATTTGAAACTGCACACGATCAGTTAGAACTTTAGTTACTCCTGTTGTATGAGTACATAAAGGATGCTTTAATCCTAAAAATAAGGTCAGTGCTGGTGTTCAGGATATAACAAACGTCTTTCAGCCTTAGGAGGAGAAAAAAAATTACAGAGAAGCATAAATGTTATCCCTTCTGGCATGTTCAAAAACTGCAGCCAGAAGTGTGAAGAGAAAAAAATGTAAAGTGTCTGCAAAAGATTCTTTGCGTAAACAATTTCAAATCTTTACTCCTAGAAACATTGTAACATTAAAAGACAAACTATGTAACAGTGAAACTGGCAAATTCTGTGCTTGGAATGAGAGTAGGAAAATCATTGCTATTTTAAATTCCTGATTTTATGTAACATTGAGATTACAAAATAGCTACAGTAATAAATATAAATTATTCCAATTATAACTGGAAGAAATGCAATTCTTGCATAAGTCTATGTGACCAGATATTGCTATTTATATTGGCTAAGTTTTTAAGGTTGGTTGTGGAGAGATGTAGTGCAGTGAAGACTTTTTCAGCAGAACAACTTGGCTTTAAATGGACATTCACTGTAGCTGGAACTGCACTTTCCTGTGCTGTGTATTGGAGATTGGGACCTACATTCTGTCAGTCTAAGAAGTTTCATTCTTTTGACAACTAATTTTTAAATTTTATTTAAATGAACATTACCCAAGATTGTCACCAAGCAATCCTTTTTTGGCTATTTACGCTACATAGCTTCATGAGAGGAATTAGTTGCCAGAGAATGTAGGTTTCACTCAGATGGAACTCCTGTTAACTTCACAGAGAATTTTCATAGAATACCAGTTTGGAAGGGACCTCAAGGATTACTTGTTCCAACATTTTTTGGGAAAAGCACAGTCTAGACAAGACTGCCCAGCATCCTATCCAGATGAATCTTAAAAGTGTTCAATGCTGGGGAATCACCACTTCCCATGGGAGATTATCCCCATGACTCACTGTGAAAATTTTTCCTCATGTATCTAATCAAAATCTCCCCAGTACTAACTTATATTTGTTAGCCCTCATCTTTTCCATGAGACTCCTTGTAAAAGGAGAGTTTTCATTTTCTTTTTTAGCCACCTTTTAAATATTAGAATGTGGTGATAAGGTCTCCCCCAAGCCTTTTTTTCTCAAGGCTGAACCAACCCAGTTCTCTCAGCTTTTCCTCATATGACAGGCTTCCCAGTCCTTCAGTCATTTTTGCAGCCCTTCTCTGGACCATTTCCAGCTTGTCTACATTTTTTTTGCATAGAGGGGACCAAAAGTGAACACAGTGTTCCAGGTGTGGCCTGACAAGTGATGGGGTTAGCGTGAGATAATGATTTTTTTATTTCTGCTGGTGGTGCCCTTGTGATGCAACCCAGCATCCTGTTGGCTTTCTTTGCCACTGCAGCAGTTTGATCATATTAAGCTTGTTATCCACCAGGACCCCAAAGTCCCTTTCCACAGAGCTGCTCCCCAAGCTGGGTAGATCCCAGCCTGTGCTGTTCTGGATTACGTTTTCCCAGGTGCAAGACTATGTGAGATTCTTGTTAGCCCACTCTTGCAGCCTATCCAGGTCTTCCTGACAGGGTGGCTTTTCCAAATAGTCCACTTCCCCACTCAGTTTGGTATCATCAGCAAAATTCATCAAGGTACACTTGATCCTGTCATCCAGATATGAAGATATTGATGAAGATATTAAACAGCTTTGGGCCCAATATTGATCCCTGGGGAACTCCACTTGTGACAGCTTGCCAGTTTGAGAAGGAGCTGTTTGCCACTACCCTCTGGGTACAGCCTGTCAGCCAAATCCCCACACCGACCACTTGTCTAGACCATAACAGATCAGCTTCTCTAGGAGGAGGTGGGTGGGACTGAATTGAAAGCCTTGGAGGAGTCTAGGTAGAAAATGTCCACCCATTGACCTGCACCACCCAAGCAGGTTACTTTGTCATAGAAACCAATCAGGTTTGTCAAGTTTTTTTTTCCCTTTGTGAATCTGTGCTGATGTTTCCCAATCATGTGCTTCATGTAACTTGTGATAGCCATCAGGAGGTTATGTATATCAGGAGGTTATGTTCCATAACTTTCCCAGGGATTGAGGTAAAACTGATGGGCCTATAATTTCCTGGATACAACTTCTTGTAGATGGGGGTAGCATTAGTCTTCTTCCAGTCTTCTGGGACATCCCCCAGTCTTCACAACTTCTCAGAGATTAGAGGGACCAACCTTCACAATGATGTCAGCCACTTTTAACAGCCTTGAGTGGATACTGTCAAGGCCCATCAATTTGTAGGGTTCAAGCTGCTGTATTAGCTCATGTATGAACTTCACTGATAGCAGGTCTATATTTGCATCAACCTAGATTTTTGTTCTAAAGGTCTGTGGCTCAACAGTGCTACATGATTTTGCCTCTGTAAAGTCTATGGAATTAGACACTAATTTAAAAAAATCTTCTTTGGAAGGAATTGGAGAGTCTTCACCTCCTGACTCTCCTCACTCAGAGCTGAGGAGCTAAAGCTATTAGTCTGCCATTAATTAACTGCATAGCTAAGGAATGATTTTAGATCTCTACCTTCTGTTTGATGCTCACATTGCAGCTTTAATCTATTTTTTGATCTAATTTAATCTAATTGTCCATGCCTGGATAGGAAATTGTGATGTTCTCACTGAATATGGACCATTTCACTGCTGTTTGAGGTTTTGCACCTAGATATGGAATTATTGCAGTCTATCCCTCACCTTTGGCTAGGATGTTCTCCTAGAAACATATGGCTGCTGCCTTTGTTGTTCTGTGGTTCCCCTCTTTGGCTCTGGCTGGTGATTAAACTGAATCTCCTGATCTGTAGTAATTGACTAAAGTTTGGGTTTTACCACCTCTCTGATGTTGAAGTGAAGGCTTATAGAGCCTTCAAAATTAAAGGCTCAAGAATTCAAATATGTTCCTGATCTCTGAACTGAAATAGACTGAAATAGGGGTCATGATGCAAGATTTTTGAAGAGTCAGTGTCCATATTCCTATAAACTGGCCTAATTCCTATGAAACAAATTTCAATACTTTCAAAATTAGTCATGTAATAAATAGAATTATATTATGTTTCTTAGAACTTTAAGTAGCTTGAAGCTATTTTGAAATAAAAGCTATTGTGAAATAAAAGGGCGAATGAAAACTAACTTACCTTCTCCTGATTGTTTCTCAGATATCCAGTATCTGCCGGGCAGCAGTGCATGCTGGTGTAGTCCGCAACCAAGGTGGTTATGTTGATGTTATGCCAGTAGACAAAAGAAAGGTGTACATTGCTTCCTTTCAAAATGGGATATATTCAGAAAGGTACAGAGCCCGCTTTCAAAGATTACACTTTACCCTTCACCTCAGTAAGATTTACAAAATCTTGCATTGTGTTTGTACTTGGGGCAATGCTAGAAACCAAATAGGCCAACATGAGTGATTTACAGAGCTTGTGCAACAACTGTGGTGACTTTGGAGAAGCAGTGGTACCAGAGCTGCCTGCCTCCTCTAAGCTCATAAATCGTTACTCTACAAAGCTGCTTATAAAATAAAATAACCCTCCTGTTTACTCTGCTGGTTCTGTTGCAAGCAACATAATAGTTGATAAAAATATTGTCTTAGCTTCCTTTGGGATACTTTTAAAATTAACATTAGTGTTTTATTCTGTCCAAGATACAGGATCTGTAATAGATGGGTACTCGTAGCTGATGGAGGTTTGTTGGTTCATGATGAAATAGTTGTTACTGATATACATGATATTAAACCAATGAGCCTGGATCATAAATAATATTCACAAACATTAAAATGTCACTGTTTTTAGCAGTGTTTTCTGAAAGACATGGTGATGCTGTGAAAGCTCATTCAGTTGTATTCAGAATATCTCTATTGTGTGATGGGAATGCATAGCTGCATGTTGCAGATTAAATGAAATCCCTGAAGAACTTCTCCAGGTTCTAAAGGGAGAAAGAGAAATTACCTTAAAAAAATCAGTCCAGGAAAGCTAAGAGTGATTGTTACCTCTAAAACTCCAGGCTTTCCAAGAAATTTGTGTGGGAGAAAAACTCACAAAAGCTTCTGTAGAGAACTTAGAAGTAGGAAGTGATTCAGTATATTTTTCTGATTATTAATTGTGGGGGGAGCATATTTTGCCTCTTTCCCTCAAACCAGTCAACAAACCTGGAAACTTGTAAAATACAGATTTCACTTGCTTAGTGCATGACAGCTTATTCTTTGGCCTTTCCCCATAACCATCTAGTTCCTTCAGAAGCAGTGACATCTTCCTGACACTTTAGTTCGCCCTATAAATTTCCTCACTGAGTAGAGGTGTAATCAGGAAAAGTGTTACAAATTTAATCATTATTTGTACTTTACTCGGTTATGTTTGGAAGGTCAGCCACTTGGAAAAGTCCCATGCACATTTTCTGTGAAGCAGAAGACGATGTATTTTAATGCCATTGTAGGCAACCTGGTTTATTGTGCCCTTCCTTACTTCCACCTCAATTTCCCTTTCCTTCCCAGAAATGCTTCAGACAGGATTTGATATCTATTAAATATGGCCTGCTATTTCAGTTTATAAGACAAAAATATTAATTCTAACAAAATTTTGTTGCAGTCAAGTATTTTTGTTCCATTCTTTTGAGGCCGTTCAGAAGGCATGTCCTTTGTTTTTATAAACTACTAATTTGTTTTAGAAATCTATTCTTCAACATATAAGCAACTAAATCCTAGGTTTGGAAGTTCTCTCTGAATATATTTATTTGAATACTGAGCATTTCTCTTTTTCCTAAACTTTTAATAGTATTTTATTTAATAGAGCCTTGATCTTTAAACCAGAATCCCTTATCACAAAGGAATTCTTTTTTTTTTTTTTTTTTTATGTTACGATTTGGGTAATTTTTATCTGTAACAGCTTTAAAAATAAAATCTTAGTTAAAATTATGAGCAGTCACAAGAGGAGTTGCAGGATCCTAGAACTGTATGTCAAGAGAGTTGTCACTGGAGTGTTGCAGTTTTAAAAATAACATCAGGCATGTTTTTATGTTTCAGTTTACAGAATCCTCCAGGAAGAAAGGCATTCAGAGTATTTGCTGTTGTTTGAGTCTAGCAAGTAAAATGTAAAATGGGCAAGTGAAACCAGAGCACTTGGAAGAGAATAATAAAGGCCATTTCTTGTAGCTCCTAAAATCTGTATAAAGCTGTAACATTGTTGTACAGAAGATATATACTGCTTTCCACCAAAAAGCTGAGATTACATATGTATCTTAATGATAAAAATCTGTAAAAGTAAACATGGGAGAAAAAGTAATTTGAAAATCTATAATATGTAACAATATTTTGAATCCTGTGTTAAATATTGCTATATTTTCTTAGCAGTTACCATATACAGTTAATTGATAGCTCATAAATGTTCTTTGTTTTCTTCACCTGAATATATTATTGTATGGTGCTTTATATATGCCACTAACAATAACCTTAAAATTATACCATAGGTAGACTCGACTTTTTTATTTCCAATGTACATAAAAGAAGACATTCCAATAATTCAATGTAACAAATCATGCCTTAAAGTAATATATATATCTCTTTTTTGATAATTTACAGTAGCATTAGCCATGCAAGCATAAATGAAGAGTTAGACTCTTTTCAATTTCACATTAATCGTAACAAGTACAAATACCTGGTTTGAAATAAAATATAAAATATAAAATACAGGGAAGTTTTGGATCATAATACTGTATTTTCCTTGAAAGAAATAATTTAAAGATACTGGGCCATTCATGTTTATTTTTTCAGAAATATGTTTAAAAAAGTGTTTATTGGATGCTGCTAAGCATATGAATAACCATTTCATTATGGCCCAGGCTTTCACAGATGTCCACCTCTCTTGGGATGGATAATGAGAGACAGATGTATGTACATAATGAAGGATCTGAGAAAATTTTTATATTGAGAAGTGGATCAGCCTGAAATTAAGGAACAAGCCATTAGTTCTGCACATACACATACTTATTTTTTGCCATGTGACTTTTTCAATTTACCTAAATTTGTTTTCAGCAAAATGTAGGATTGTACACATACATAAAAAATTTGCAAGCTTGTGTCCTTGAACTGTAGCTGATATCTGCATACTATATATTAATATGAGGATAAATGTTCAAAAACAACTTTAAAAATTGGTAACAAAGGCTAACCTTGCTCCTCATGACCTGCAAATTCTCCTGCAGGCCAGAAAGTACAGTGGTATGGAGGCCAGTGACAATTATGTCATTTGTTGCTTCACCATTTAAAAAAATTCATTCATGGTGAACAGCCTTGTGCATTAATTCTACCATATTATGGTATATGAAGTACATGTAGGGGTGATACCATGTTTCTTTCTATGAAAAGTATATTGGTGCTTTAAGACTGAAAAGCTGTTAAACTTTATTCTTGGTATGTTTTTTTTCTTGTTGAATTTATTTCCTTCCAACTTGTAAACTTATTCATATTCATCATATTTCAGAATACTATATTCTGCCTTCTCTTTTGCTACATGTACTACCTCATGTAGTTTGGCAAGCTTTGTTAGGTTTTTAAATCTTTTTTGAATAAAATTAATTTACATAGTAGAAGTACCTTTGACAGCCTTTATTTTTTGTTTGTCCTGCCTCAAAAAGAAAAAAATAACAGCCACCCAAATATTTACTTTTAAATTGCAAGTGCAAGACCAAGCAGTGGACATAGTCTGTGGTTCTAACAGCTGCAAAAGCAATTTAAACACACAACGTCCATGAATGACAGTCGGAGTTTTATAGATAAATCTTCCTGTCTTTTTTTCAAGTCTTTTGGAACAAACTGCGATCTCATTTTAATGGGGAACTCCATGTCAGGAAGTGATTTTAAAAGAAACATCTTTTATCAAGTCCAACTCTTTGCTGTTGTAAATGTTTCTAGTGCAAATGTTTCTGGCTGTGTTTGTTGGGAACAAGTAGGTTTTTATATTAAACATTTTGGGTTTTTTTTCCTTTTTCCTCATAAGACTAATGCTCAACTTTGGAGTTCCATTTGTGAAATTTATTTAACTGATGAGGCAGACAAAGAGTCTTTGATGTATAACCTCATCTTTTGCAGGCAGTGGTAGGGGGGCACTGAAAGAAGCTTTATGTAGATTTCCCAATACTGACATTAACTAGTTTTCAGAATTAAAACCAACGTGCAAGTTGACTTTGACTGTCATGGGATTCTAAGTCACTCAGAGGCTTGAGATAGACTTGCACTGCCTTTCCTTAAAAGCACCACAGCAGTAACACGGGAAGGCCTTGCAATACCTACAGTTGGGGTTATCAGAACATAGAATGAAGTCAGTCCACTTCTGAAGTTAAGCACATGCTGAACTGCCGAGGGAGACATTTGAGACAAAATGGTGTGAATGCAACAGTAGTATCCCTTTCCACACAGGTGTGATGCTTGCAGCCAGGTCTTGCCATCCAGCAGATCTCTGTGTCCCCTGCCTGGCCCATGGTCCCCAGCAGTTGCCTCAGGAACCTATGGGAAGCCTGTTGGGTGTTGCATATCTTTTCTACATTAGCTCCACAACCAAAACAGAGAGATTTGAGAGTGATGAACAAACTGATGTAAGAAAATGCTCTTTGTCTGATTTCACTGGATCATCTCTCTGTGAAAGAGAAGTGTTCAGGGTTAGAAATGTTTGAGAAAGAGACATGAATTACAGAACATTCAAATCAATGGGAGATTATTTCAGAGGAAAAAAAATACTAACAAAGCAGTATACAGATTATTCAAAATACTTCTCTTGGAGGCAGGTCATTTGCTGCTCTATCACTGGCTCTCGTTTTACTTCAAAGGGCCAGAATAAAACTGTTTATAATTCCATGAGTAGGCTTAGCCTTCCCAGATCTTGCTCCTTTCCCTCCATTACACACATTTCTCAACAGTTTTACCACCATATTGTCTTTTGGGGGTTCTATACTATGATCCAGTTGGGTATATGCCTCTGGATGACAGCTTTTTCACACAGTGAGACAACTAATCCTGCAACTTCCTATGAATACCATACAAAAGATCTTCTTCCAGGCAAATTAGAATGTACTTTACTCAAAGGAATGAGGCAGACATGAGAATGATCTCATTGCAAGAGGCTTCTTTGCCCAATGTGAGCCTTGAGCTTGGCATTCCCTTCCTTCTCTTACATGGGCTGGTCTCAAACTACGCATGCCTGAATCTTTTGGGGATTAAGTTACAGCTTCTTTGGCTTTTAGACAAACTCTGTGCTTGACACAGCTGCCAGCTCCCTTGACCTGGCATAATGAACAGGGTTTATTGGTTTAAATGACAGAACTTTAGCAAAACAAAATCTGCTAAATTTACTGTCATGTGAAAGCAGCAACTCCCTGTAATGGCCCATTGTCCCAGCTGCCTTTTTGATGTGTAGCTGAAACTTTTCTGTCCTTGAAGCTTTTGCTTCATTTTCCACTTTGTTAGACAATATTACTCAAGAAAACGAACACCAACATTTAATCACAGTGTTTTTTAAAAGCTCAAGCCAGAGTTTCAGCAGGTGTCAACCAGGTCAGCTATCTTGACTTCAAGGGAAATTTGCTAATTTACATAAGCTGATGGTTTATTCTATGTTCTTCAAAACCAAACAGAAAATAAACACTGGCAAAGCTTCTTAAAAGGATATCTAATTTGGGTTTGTAGTCTGTCACCTCCTTAGGTTTATACAACAGAGCATGGGATTTCTCATTCCCAGGCTCATTTCCTGGTCAACAACACAAAATGGTAATGCAGGAAGCAAATAAGGCTCTCCTGAAATTGATGGAATTTTAAAGAATTTACTACTATGGAAATCAGTGTGTCTTAAGTTATGGTTATACAATGGAGCATACCTCTCCCAGCCTGAGGATTTCAGGAAACAGAGGAAAGAATTGGATTTGCTGCACGGATGGTGCAGAAACTCGAGCCTGCACCACAAAGCAATTTCACTGTCATTAATTTTCTTTGACTGTGAGGGAGAAGCAATTTTAGCAACCCCTGCAGAGCCCCCAGCATACAGTGTATTTCTGTGGGCTGAACATAGAGACAGAATTTAACCTAAGCACAGTAAAACTAATGGCCACTAATGGATAAAGCCAGCTGTTTAGAGCAGTCTCACTAAAAGATACTTGTTTTTATAGACCTAGGGCCCTCATACTGAGTCAGTTGTAGATGATATTTTGCCTGGACCCAAAAGTCTCCCAAATCCCACAGGAGTGCTCTGATTTTTTTCTCTGCATCTAGTGAATATTTATGGGGCCTGAACAAGGACCCCTTTAACTTAGCTGTGTGGATTTGCTCTCTGCTATTATTAGGTGGAATATAGATTACATCCTATGATTATGTATGGGATTGCAAAGCCTAAACCTCTCGTTAGCACTGCTTGAACAACACTCAAAGGGGAAAATATACACATCTCTTGTTTTGTATTAATCAAAAATTCAGCAATGCAAAGCTTCCAAAGGGGGCCTTAATGAAACAAAAATGATGAGTTTTTTATTAAATGAGTACTCATATGTGTTGTTGGTATATTGCAACCTGGACATTTAGGGACAAATTTTCTAAAAAGTCTGATTTCTGGGCTACAAGTTAGAAACTATAGGTGAGGACATTATGTCAGAATAGAACAAGACCTAATGCACCTAGTCCTTTGGAAAATCTGTCCCTTGTAGAAGGCACTAGATGAGAAAGAGGTCTTTCAAAAACCCAAACATTATAATACATCCTTCTGGGAAAAAATAGCTACATCATACCACAAACTCATTTAAACTGCAGCAATAAAACTAACAATGTGATGGTCATATATTTTCCTGTCCATTTTCATCACGGGTATCACAGGGTGTCAGGGGTTGGAAGGGGCCTTGGAGATCTTCAAGTCCAACCCCCCCTGCCAGAGCAGGATCATATAATCTAGCACAGGTCACAAAGGAACGTATCCAGGTGAGTTTTGAAAATCTCCAGAGGAGACTCCACAACCTCTCTGGGGAGCCCATTCCAGTGCTTTGTGACCCTTACAGTAAAGAAGTTCCTCCTCATGT